>JBCEWB010209973.1:0-20238 GCA_039654565.1 Peronia peronii
ATTTTATATGCATGTATACCTACAACAACAAGAACAACAAAAATGAAAATGGAGTGGCCTTAAGACATACGGTCGCGGTGAGGATACTCTTCAATCAGGGGAGGTAATTCGATAATTTAACTTGAATCCCTGTTTCAATTTATCCTCTTCGGATACAACAAACTAGCGATAGAGCGAAAATGATTTCCATTCCCCACAAATTTCGTTCTAACCGTGTTTGAGTGTAGTATATTACACATTGTGAACAAAAAAGCTGCATGTCTGTATTATGTGGCAACTCACAATGTTAAACAAACAGAGCGCTGGCCACACCATGTGTTCACAAGGAAATTCCAAACAAGTCTATCCCAGCTTGAGCAGCTTTCTCTTTCTGTAGTCCACCTGAGTCAGTATAGTGGCTTTTCTCACAGAGTGTGTAGTTTGTGAGCTTCAAAATCAACCCCAAAGAACAGCTATGATAAGGACTACTCATGTATTTTTGCAAATCAGTCTAATTCTTGGATCTGAGATGCCAGACTTGTTATTTATGAATATTGCTCTGAATAAATATAACAAAAAGGTCAAATGTCTGTGATGATTACTGATCTGAGAACAGGAAACTATTTTTTAGCAAGATGCAGACATGGGTTTGAGTGTTTTTGTGTAATAATCATTTCCAGGCAGCATCGAGAGCAGTGGGAGTGGCAGTGAGAATCGAGGAGACGTAGAGACGACAGTGCACATCACGTCCACCTCAGACTCGATTCGCTCCCGAGGAGGCAGTATGAATGAGGCTCAGGCCTCAGTCACACCTGGCAGTCAGACCAGCAATTCCAGCTCACAGGATGTTGGTAAGTTAAAGATTTTTTGTTCTTTGTCAATCGTCAAATGCTATAGCAATAAATTTTATGTGAGCGTTTGACATGAGAAGCTTAGGAGACCTGTTTGAAAAATAATGTGGTATTCAAAGTAAGAAATCTAGGTTTTCAGAGAGTTTCCATTGATCTTACTTAATTTGCCTACAAATAGGTATTGTGATCCAGATGTCACATTGATATACCAAGGCAGAGTCACACTCACAATCCTTGACTGGTAAGGATTGATGGTGTTTGATGATGGGGATGCTAGTCTTGTGTTTAGTGGATCTTTAATGATAACAGCCTTTGAGAAATAATTGTTTCTCTGCTTAAGATTTGAAGCCTTGAAAGTTCATTTTTGTCATTTTTCTTCTTTTCTTTTCTTTTTTTCTGTTGTCATGTTTTGTTTTTAATTTTCTGCCATTAGCTTAGTAGACCAGGAAGTGTAAAACCATGCTCTTTTTTCGTTTCATATTTTTTTGTTGCAGTAGTTCGAAAGCTTTATTGAAGAGGAAGATTTTGCTTTTTTCTATCTATTTGTCCTATCAATATGAGGTAAATCTACAACTTTTGTCTTTTTCAAATTCTAGCTGCCAGAAAACTAACGGAAGATAATGAGGAGGGGAGAGAGTTGGTTCGCTTGGAAGTGATGCGCCTTATCGTCAACTTAGGCAGTTCTGTTGGACTGAAAGGCTCAGAGACAGGACTGCTCAAGTAAGTCTCTAGTGATGATGCACTAGTCCATTTCCAATGGAGACGCAGATCAACTTATTTTGTGTGATAGTAAATAGTCAAACATTCTGGCTTATTTTTATTTTTTTTTTAGCAGTTGAAAGTTTGAAACCCACAATACCTCAAAATTATGATATTGTCTCTTATGCTGATGGAAAAGTGGAATTGGACCATGATACGAAAAGAATACTGTAAATCATTTTAAAAATACAGAAATGTATCTTTAGTTTCAGCTAGGGTGCATGGATATGTAATCCTCCATATCTTTCAAATGGCTTAGTGCATAGAATTAATGTAGCACTTGATGGCAGTTTAAAGATGTAAGAATGATTTATATCTACTGTACTTGTTTAGCAAAGTGAGAGAAGTCTTTTCATTATGTCACCGGAATATAAATTTCAGTAATCAAATGATATGATGGACGGTATTTATTTCGTTTTTATAACTATAATAAGCTCTGAGTTGGCAGCCATCACCATTGATACCCAGTTTTGTGTTTGTGGTATATAAGGTCATGCCTTTTTTTTTTTCCCTTATTTTCAGCCTAAAGCAGCGCTTTCCAAAGTGTTTCCAAGATGTCTGTTTTTACTCAGAGGTCTGTCACCTGCTGTCAACATATTCGTATCGCCTTCTGGCCCGCAGATTTATCCAAGAGTTATTTGACGAGCTGGACATCACTGGGGTAAGAGTGGGACATATGACTAACATGAAAGGTATATTATGTTATAACTGTATGCAAAAGGATGAAAATGCCATGTGTATTTTCAGGAAGAAAAGAAAAAAAATCTCAAGCTTATCCATTAACCGTGAGGGGAAAAAAAAGTCATATTTTTTTTTAATTTTTTAACCAAAAAACCGTAGACTTGAAGCAAAATGTTCTTCATGATAGCCTGCTTTTCACAATGAATATTTAAATATGTGAAGAAAATTTTCATAGATACATGGCTAGTGATAAGTTTAATGAATGTCTGTTTTCTTCTGTGCATCCCCAGTTGTTGGCAAGCCCATGCCAATTTTTGGAGATAGATCTGGCTGCCACCCCTCACATGGCACCCATCCGACAGGACAGCATGGACGAGTTCCAAGACTTCTCATTTTCCTGATGTTTACCTCCATGCCCCTTGGCATGAGCTTATGAGAGAGACAGAAGGAGAGAGAAATCAATGAATGAATGCCCACACAGACAAGTGGCCTTTGTCCTCTGGTTCAGAGCTATCCACCACATGGAAAATATTACATGTGATCCAGTTGAGCTCAGGATCTGTCACATCTTGACAGTGACTGTACTATAAAATCTATATTTTTTCTTCATTTTTTTTTTTTTTTTTTTTAAATCTAAATTTTTCATGTATGGAGTGTATATTTTGTATCCTAATCACTGAGTAATCTTGGGATGTGCTTATTTTTACCCATAACTTTTCCAACTTGTAGGCAGTATTTACATATTAGACACCTATTTTCTTTCGGGGGTCGGAAGCCGATGTGTGATTTGGAGATTTGGGTAAAAAGCAAAGAGCAAAAAAAAAAAAAAATCTCATTTATGGTCACATGATGACTGCAAATGGCAGTGCTGTTTGTGAATTATTTTCTTTCATGTTGTGAAGTGAGGGAACTTAGGACTTGTTGTCTAGAGCCAATTAGCCAGGAGACTTGTTCAGGGGCTATAGTAAAATATTTATAATTATAAACCCTCAGTGGCATTTTTGATCCTAATGAGTTCTGAATATGCAAATGCTTGACCTGCTAAGGCATTTTCATATCAAGAAGTCACTGGGGATTTCTTTTTTTGTATAAGTGTGGGGAGGATCTGCCGTTTTACATGTGTTATTCCTTTAGGCCGGCAGACAACTGCAAGAGTTTTTGGGATGATATAAGATTTGCAGTACTGTGCAACTGATGAATATACAACTGAACTAACTATTCATGCAGGCCAGTATTGACTGTGATGTCAAAGGCTGTGTAGGAAGCACTTATGAATGAATAAAATATTCATATCATTTACTCCAAATGATGACAGTGACATTTTGAAGAAAAACTGTACGTATTTGTTGAATGTTGATGCATGTTGATGAGAAACACTACACTAACTTTGAGTTCTTATTTTGTTATGTATTTATGATTTATTAGTTACATAATTTTTTAAAGTCACATATATTTTATTGCAGAGTATGTCAATGAAAAGAATGCCATGAATATTGTTTGTTTTCCTTACATGTCTTGCAGAGAAAAAGTCATGTTTGTAACTCTGTGCAGAGAAAAGTTAAAGGATTTTATGAGGTGAGAAAACAACTATTTAGACTGTGGAAGTTGATCAGTACTTATGAAAGCTACTGTGGCACAAATATTGTTGATTTTTTCCTTCAGTGCTTTGGCTACGTCAAGGTATGGGACACACAAGGCAAATAATATTTGATTCCTTGCAACTAAGAAAGTGATTAAATAAGAAATTAATTTCCTTTTAAGTAAACATATTCAGAAGTTTGTAGAACTCTCACACTTAAACACTTGATGACACCCTGCTAAAATTCCCATCTAATTTTCTAGATAATACTAAAATATTTTAATTCTGAAGAAATATACTAGCACATTAGTTTTAACATTTGAATGGAGTTTTTAAAATTTTATTTCAGATAGTGCAGAAGCATAGAAGTGTACCAGATATGATATTACTAATACACTGAAATGATTAATATTGACGTGTACTGGGATAATTTAATACAGAGAAAGACAAATGTTGCATATTATTGTTGCAGTCTTCATCCTTATGAGCGACTACAGTTTGCTACCATGCATTTCACAGTGTTCTTATTCCCCTTATTTATCGAAAGACTGGCCAGTGGCAAAGAAGATTTATCTTCACCATCATCCTAATGTTCTCTGCATTTTGTAGAGCTTCTCACAAAACACGTAGCAATGTTGAAGCAGTCATGATTATCATCTCTAACTTGTTTAATTTTTTTCATTGTATTTTCTTTCTTTTTATATATTTTGGTTGCGGTTACAGTGTAGATACACCTTTCAACCTCTTGCAGGTAGTTGTCTCAGAGGGTTCTTGGAAAAAAACAAACAAAAACAGAAAAGTACAAGTTGAAATAAAATAAATAATAGAATAATAATAGAATAATAGATAATAAAATAATAAAGATAATGTAAATGAATAACAGTTTAAGTTTTGGGGTTGCCCTCATTTCAGATGTCAGCATGTCCTCCCTCCATGTTACAATGTTGTTTAACTACCTTTCCCACACTGCAGACAAGCACAAGAGTACTGTTGATTGATTGGTCACCTCACCACATCCATTCAGTGCTCCATCACCGGCTGGACTAGTCATGTCTCTCGGACATCTTTGCACATTTTTCATTTGAGGTATAGTCATACGGTTTTGTTTGCCCTGGTTTTCTTCCACAGCTTTTTGTACTAGTTTTCATGAGATACTTGAACTTATTCACGGTCAGACAAGCATTTTCTGTTTTCCAATGCTGTTGCTTTTTCTGGCTTCTGAAGGCCATATATTGAAAGCTTTGCCGCACCAAATTCACTTGCGAGATTTGAGACCTTAAATTGTTTCTCCAAATTTTAGAGATCCTGAGATGGCAGTCAAAGGGTTAGGCACGATCTTGAGATTTTGTGAATTGTATCACCTGATTGATCACGTAGTTACATTGCAATTGAAGAGGATGCAACACATAATTGCATGGTTAGTGAGCATACATTATCACTGGGACTTAGAGGTCTCTCTCTCTCATTTGCCTCACAGATATAATTGCTGGCCAGCATTTGTAGTAAAAATATCACTTCTATCTTGATGTTCTTGCAAAAGAATGTCTGTTGTTTCAACGATCGGGTTCTGACTTCGTTCCTCTCAGAAAGTCCTCCAGGCTGTCAGTTGTGAGTTTATGTGGTGGTTTCCTAAAAAATATAGAAATATTTTATATTAGTTTCATCACATAGCACAACCTTTGCTTTTACCTAAATATTATCTATGCTAATTTGATAATGTTCCACAAATTTTGCTGACACACTTAAATTATGTTTGATGAGATGACTGGAATTTAACTTGGAATTTAATGTTTATATAATGCATGACACAGTGAAAGAAAAACAGGGATAGGTAGCAGTTATAAAGGAATGAGACTACCAACTGTTGCTTCATCTAGTTATGTGGTCTCTGTCTGTCTGAGAACGATACATATGCTTGAGCTTTGATTAAGGCAGTTAGGGCTGTGGACATGTTATCACGATTGTTTCATTATTGTGGTGTGATTACCAATGTTATAAACCCTTCAGTTTGTTTGTCACTCAGAATGTGATGCCTTTAGCCACCTATGTTACAAATGAATTTGCAGTTCTTTGTAAATATTGTTGCCTACAATGCAGTTGTATATTTTATCATGTTATCCATTTTGTTGATGTTTCTCAGCTTATAATGCACAGTGCAGGGGTGGGAGATGGAGTATATAAGTGGATATGGGACACAGACTGCTTGTAAATGTATCTGTTCACTGATTTTGTTTTGTGCCAGCCAGTTACTTGCGTAAAGTCTTTCTACATAATAATTGTGTCAACCAAATGTAAACAAAGCATGTCTTTCATTAACAAATGTTAAATTTTTTTTCCTCTTTCCTATAACGCTTGTGTTTGTTTTACAGTATTTGCATGTAGACGAGAACAGATTCTGTGCATATCATAATATCATAAATGGAGAGAAGGATGAATTTCTGTAAAAATATTTTTGTTTTCCCCAATTTTCAAACAAAATAAAGGATTTTAATTTTGCATTGTGTTGTTGTTATTGTGTTGATGATTTTTTGTTTTTTACATTTGCAATTTGGTGTACAGTGCTCTAGAATTTGTTCTAGTGAATGGAGCTGCATGTATTTCTTTTGCCAGCACTGGAAGAATATGACAAAACTTTTGCTGGAAAGTCAATCTTTTGTGGCAATAATGGTTATATTAGTCATTGAAAGAAACTTGACTTCATAACGTAGATCAGGAGAGACAAAACAACATTATTTTTCACTGTTATGCAAAGAACTATATAAAACATCTGGAATGTCTTATCATAAAGAGTCATAGTGATATACAGAGTGGAACATCACATGAATTTACATTGAAATGAATAGGGATAAGGGGACTGCCTGTATTTCCAGGGAAAGAGAGGAAGCTGGTTGTATGGGCGATACATCTGATCTTTTTTTGTCATATCAAATTATGTAGAATTTATCTTTGATCATCTTTTATCCTATGATGTTAGATAATCCTGATTTCTCATATCTTAAGCTTCCTAAATCTTAATCAGTTTTTGTCCCCAGCAATTTTGCTCATGAAGTTTTTTTTCAACATTTTGCATCATTTTCAGATCAAAATTGCTTCCAGACTTCTACCATATTGTCCATTTACACATGTTGAAAAGTTTTCATTTAAGTTTTTCTTACAAGGACTAAAGCCTTGGCTGAATCAGATCTTCCCTTTGCTGTAGCTCTTGTAGCAAGAACGGCAAAACAAAAACTTTTGTTTCCAAGGAAGCTTTGTAATGCTTAGACATTGTCCTGAGAATACTGAGATGCTGAACAATGCCTTTACATACTTTGTAAACTTGTGGAACTAATCACTGAGTCTGGAAAAAAAAGTTTGCTTTGCAAACAAAGATGACATTTTAAAGGAGCTTTATACAATGATGAACGTAAGGCATATGAATGTTTTGTTGTGACTAATTTCTACATATCACACTGAAGTGGAAAAGTTGTTTTAGATGTAGGACAGCGAATTTTGATTCGGTCACATGACCGAGGAGTTTTTGCTCACATGCTGATTTGTGTACATGCTCTGTGTGTGCCCGTCAGGTCTTGATGAATGATGAGCATTCAGATATTTCCACACCAGATAAACAAATTCACTTGTGAGCAATATTTCCTTGGTCATCTGACCGACCTCGAAATACCTCATTGTATTAGTAAAGAACAAATGAAAGACAGACATAGGGACAGACAGTAACATAAAATATATCTGTAAGCATATCTTGAGTTCCCGGGGAAATATTAATTTGAACTTCTGCTTTGATCACAAACTTGTTATTCTTTCTTTTTCATGGTTTAGCAGGTAATTTGAATCAAAAAGCCAGAAAATAGATTGAGAGAAACAGGAACATGATCATTTGTTCCAAGGCTGAATAGAAACACCCTGTAATTATATCATTAGTATTCAGCAGGTTTTTCATTCTTATGAAGGAATGTCAGTTATAATCCAAGTCATCTGTTGGAAAGTTTTGCAGGTCATATGGTGCCAGATATTGACATCTGTTGTTTTTTTTTTGTTGTTGTTTGCAAAATGAGTTGAGAATTAACCAGTGAAACATCATGTGTTCTGGCTGACACATACCTGTCAGTGATTATATATACATACTTTAATATACATAATGATCTTCAAGGGAGTAGACTCAACGTACTGAAGGTTTATTCTAAATAGCTTGAGGATATGAATTATTATCATTTTCATTTGGTTTAAATACTGTGCTCAATAATTTCTCTCTTAAGATATTTGTCAATTTATTGTTATTTACCATAAATTTTTGTTTCCATCATCCCACTGAAAATTATAAAAATACATAAAACTGAATGATGATATATACATTTGCTTTTTTTTTTAATGCATCTGTGTTGTATTTCAGAACTTGACAAAAATCTTATCTCCAACCTCTGGGCTTCAATGTTTTTTTTAATTGTCACATGACTGAGTTAAGTCTGTGAATTGATAGTATCAAAAGGTTCAAGTCCATGCTGACAATAGTTTGCATTGCACATCACTTTGAACTTTCTTTCAATTTATGTCTTGATGTCTGCAAAAAATGTAATTTGTTTGACTAAGTGTTTCTGTATCTTTTATGCTCATTCATGTTCTCTTTCAGTAGCTGTGTATGAAAGGCCATTTTGGATTATGTCAGCCGCTGTTATGGATAATTTGTAAATATGGATGTCTGACGGAAATGTATCTTATGGATATATGAATATTGTATGCATGAATGAAACGAAGGAACTAACAAGCTTAAATCATGCAGAATTCATATCTGCAGAGAAATGTGTAAAATATACTCATTATGTTCACCCCAGATGCACATGAAATGAAAATGATGGAAAAGTGTGATTAAGAAATATGGCCAACCACTGCATCAGCTGCTCTACGTGTATATTTTAATTCATGTTATTTTTTACAAATCTACACACACAAGAATTGAATTAAAAAATGATTGAAAAATACTACTCAGAAAATTGTGTCTTTTTTTGTGTGTGTGTTCACCATCTTTATCCTCATCGCACACCACTTCACCCCCATTTCAGCATCATTTATTTATAAAATCATCTGTATCTTGTCTTAATCTTGTATTCTCATCTTCCACATGAGGTTCCAAAATTTAAGATGATAAGCCTTGAGCAAGTAATGACATATACTTATAATTTGAGCAGAAAGTCTCTGTCATGAAATATCATCCATGCAGTCTGCAGTATAGGCGATTACATACAGAGTTGCATATATACATACATTAACTTGAGCTGACTTGGGGGCATTCAAATGACTTGAGTCAAACTATGGAAATGCCAGGCACTGTATGTTGATCCACGAGAGAGAATGTATGCTCTCTCTTGTACAAGTATTACTTTTAAATATTTTAGCATCAAATGATGCAAATTCAGATGTATGCATGTACAAAAGCAGATACAACGTGAAATCAGAGAGTATTTACATAGATGATCCAGAAAAAAAATAATAAAATAAAGATTTCCGACATATTGCTGTAATCAAGCTCTGTTTCAAAGTGGACAGGGTCAGGCGGTGAATAGGTTTTTCTTTTCCTTTCATTTAATTAAGGCATTTCATTTTCAGTTGGGTAACTGTACTAGTTAGTTCTATTTGTTGTTGTTGTTTTGTTTTTGTTTTTTTCACCCTGTAATTATCTCAAATTATGTTGGTGGAGTCCATGCTATGGCTATATCGAGCCCCAATAACAACCGAGATTCAATCGAGGTTTTTTTTTTCTCCCTTGGCTACGAGCTCCTTCTCCCGTGCAGAACCCCAAGCGGATGTAACCTTTCAAATCTCGCCTTGCTCAGAGCCGAACGAGACATTTAATCGAGCTATTTTTATTGTGACTGAGGCAGGCGATAGGGGAGTGTGTGGGGTTAAAACTTCCTGCTTTGTGGAATTCAGTAGATAGCATTCCCCATCAGGAGAATTTCATCTTTTGTAGAGAGACTTCAGGTAACGCAGTTTTAATTATTTTATGTTTGGAAATATGTTTATTCAATAGTTGAATTCAATTTCGATGGGACAGTTTAAATCTAGACTCTATTGACTTAATTGACACTGAATTTCCTCATTCATTCGCTTCAGTGCTAGACAAGACTCTAGATCTACAGCTGAGCGGCAGAGGGTCGTGTAGTTCAATCGCAAATTGGCCTACGTTCTGTTATCTCGTGATCAAATAATTGGCATTAGATCTACCTTCAAAGTGTGGTCCTGGTCTGTACTTACTACGGAAGTCGCGAAAATGGCTCATATCGACAACTGCATGATATGCTTGCAAATTTAGGTCTATTAGAATGTACCCCTACCCCAAACCTGCCCTACGCCAACCCTAGCATAATCTAAACCTAACCTTAAAGTAAAGAGCACAACACCAATAATTAATTAACCAAAAAAGTTCATTTGCCATTTGAAACTCTCAGACAACACCAGCACAGTCACAATCATATTGACAGTAATTAGATCTACTCTACATCGTTTAATTGGAATTACAGTAATTGTATGCCATTTTCGTGACTTCCATAGTAGAAACAGAGGGGGACCACACTTAGAAGGTAGTGCCAGATAATTTGCCCTTGTTGAAGACAAGTTGTGCTTTATGATGGTGCCGTTCATGGAGGCTTCAGACTTTGTCATTTTTTAAGTTCCCATCAGTCAGTTTTCCTGAAAGTTTGTCAACCACTTCTTCTTGTCTTGTATTCTAACAATACTGTTAGGAAGTTTCTGACCTCAGAGTTGTTTTTTTCTTTCAGTCTTAAGAAAGTAGGATTATCTCAGCTTTAATTGGCTGCCAACTTTTGAGTGAGAATTTTTGTGGGTAGGAATTTGGAAATTTTGCCCAGACAGCAGCATTCTTCTTACTTTTGATTTTTATCTGCCAAGCGTTCTTTTTTAACAAGCGTAACATACATACTGGACCTCCAAAATATACTCACCCTTATCCTGAGAAGACTAGACATTGAGCATCCCTACCCAAGAAGCCAGGGGACTGTTGAGTCACAGAAAAAAATGCAGATTTTGATCTCCATAATGGCGTAATCTCTCTCTATCCCCGAATGACAGGGTCCGCAGTTCGAACTCACAATCCACAACATGAGTTCACCAAGGAGCAGATGCCAACCACATGGCCATGGTGACCCCCTAAATATCAGTCTTCATCACTCACTGGCTTGTTAAGATGTCGACCAGTGTTTTTTTTTGTTCAATGGACACCAAGTCATGGCTTTTGCAATGATTTTTTTTCTTTTTAACTGATGATTGAACTTCAAAAATGAATAGGATATGAAATACTGTTGATGAAGGATCACTTTTTTAATTATTTATTCATTTTTTTTTTTTACTAAATTTCCTGTCAGATATTTTGTTCATTTCCTACTGATAACATTAATGATCTTCCATTGGATACAGCAAAAACAAGTGTGAAAATATACCTGAATAGTCTATGACAGCAACTGCTTGTGAACCTTGTTGTGCTAAATCCAGACAAAGTTAGTAAATCTGATGATATAATATCGAAAAGTTCCAGATTTACTACATTTATTGATGATATCACATGCATGCACAACGTATTTTCATGCCTTTGAATGTAGTGACGTATTTAATCATAATAACCAACTCATTTTTCACATTTTTTTTTAGAGCATTTAGGTTCTGATTTTTTTTACATTCCTGTAATAATGCAAGGTGTTCAAGAAATATGTAGAAGGGATGATTATCATTTTGAAGGTACAGTCAAGCACAGAAAAGTCAAATTTCTCTCGGATTGAATAATGTGTTTGAAATTTCGGTAATTCGAAAATTCCGTGACACCCTTTTTTTTTAACAAAGGAATAGAAGAAGGACTGCTAAGGGGACATGACCGTGACGACACGAATGTGATCCAATCTTAGCAGTATTCCAATAATTATCGCTCCTCAGTTCATCTACGTAATACTGTCCATTATCTTCTGGACAGCACATTCCCTTCTGCCACATCACTATGTGTGCATTGTGTCACAATCACATAGGCTATGATTATTCCTTGCAATACAGACAGCACATGTGGTCCAGTCCACCACCACCCTCAATTACCACACCACCCCCTCCCTGTGCTTCATCTCTCAGTGAGGCCCAAATTTAGATC
This sequence comes from Peronia peronii, assembly GCA_039654565.1. Classification (NCBI taxonomy): domain Eukaryota; kingdom Metazoa; phylum Mollusca; class Gastropoda; order Systellommatophora; family Onchidiidae; genus Peronia; species Peronia peronii. The sequence goes on from JBCEWB010209973.1 coordinate 11,990, forward strand.
TACACTATACATTACCTACCCCTACCACTCCTGCATGCCTTTCCCTCATCACCAACAGCCAGGGGCAAGCAAGGCCAGACAACATATGGGCCTAGTCAAACATTCTGCTGCTTTGAGATCCAGTAGATGATGATTAAATCATTCAAAAAATCTGTGTTGAGAGTTTGAGAAATGCATAATAATAATACAAAGAAGACATATAAAGAATTTAAAGGGGGCTGATAACTGCATTCGACATTTCCATGAATCCAAGTTTTCTATACTCAGCTGCATTTTAAACATATATTGTATATCCATTTATATTTAATCATTAACCTTGTTTCTGAATGAATGTACAAACTTTTTTAAAAAATGTCATTTAAAGAGCAAGTAAATTACCTGTGCAGTGATTGTCAATTAGCGTATGAGTATATTTTGAGGTGGGGGGGGGGGGGGAATCTGTTATGACAAAAAATATGATTGAGGACACACATGGCTCAGTCTTACCACAGGAATAAACACAAAGAAGCATGAGAGATTACCATCTGTATGTGGATAAATTTCATTTCCCACAGTTTCCTGTAGGATTATTAACTTCTTAGTTTGGATTTTGGGAAAAAAGGGGGGGGGGGGGTCAGAGCTAAGGATACATTTTTCACATATGACCCTTTAGCTATTGAACAACTAGAGCTTTCAAATACAATTGCAAACTATGAAATACTTGTTTGTTGCAGCTGGAGTTCTAGTAAAATATAGTTTTAGAAGCAATACTGGTTAACAATCTCTCAACAACTGACAAATCACTAGTTTTAATATGAAAAACTGTAGCACAATATGTTTTACACATGCCCTGGCATCTCAGCTCTGTGAAAGGGTTGACTATAAAAGTTGCCATGTAAAGATAAACTTAAAAGATGAGCTGAAAATAGAACCACAAAAAGATTCTCATATGATTCGTTAGTACAATCAATAGATGCACAAATCTAATTGACTAAAGAGCAATCATCATACTTTTGTCATTGCTTCCAACGGATAATTTGAGTAAACGTAAAACTGCTGGGTCCTTGAGAAGTGGAACTTGGGGTTTAAATTTATAAATATTTTAAATTGAGTCACAGCATGCTCTGTTCAGCAGTATAACAAGCTAGATCACAGTATTATAATAATAATTATTGAACTATCATACTGTTATGGGTTACTTATAGGGAATACATATATGGAAAAGACAAGGATGCAGTGTTTCTCTGTCAGCAGCTTGGAACTTATGGGGTAACATTTTACTATAGTTGTTGTCAAAATGAATCTCAGCATGATGAAAATGTTCTTGTATCTCCACATCAGTGTTTGTCATTTAAATGATGTATATATATTATTACATTCATCACTGGTTTTCACATAAGGCCAATCAATGAATGCTCATGGCAAAGCTGACTAGCAATTTCTATACTGTGAATTGAGCCAGAAATATAAATTTTCTGTCTATAATTAAATTTAGGCAGGATGTCGAATTGCTGTATCTCAGCGTGTTGATGTCATGGTTAACAGTGGCATTTGGTGAATTCTGAGCATTTCCTATTCGTCGTCTCCTGTTATCGGGCTTGGTACTCAGTACTGTAGAATCTACATAGCATATTACATAGCAACATGCAGTGTGCTTATGAATGATTTAGAAATTGTTTAGCCATGCATAACTGTTTAATTTGACAAAGTGGAAAAGAATGTCACAAGTGCAACAAGCTCTTGTTTGTTTGGCCCGTACATTAGCACTGTTGTCATTTAGAATGTAGATTCTAATCTTTGATTTCCCATATTACCCCTCCCTCCCCAACTTTCATCTTTTGTTTCTCAAAATTTATAATGCACCATATACTTCAGAAAGTGTTGATTCCATTAGAAGATCCTTTGAAATATATAATTATGTTATTAGGTTGACTAGATTACATTAATTTATTGTATAGATAGACATCCAGTTCATTCATCACAATAAAGAAAAAACATTTTCATACTATGATTTAGAAGTCAGTTCTAGTTGTGTTGCCAAGTTGCAGTTGGTTTTATGGGGCCAGTAAGGAAGATCTGATAAATAACAGTAGCAACAGAGATTACAAAAATCTGTAGCTATATCACATCAAAATTTGCTGCTTGTAAGATACAAGATAGTGCGCAAGTTATCTTTGCTCTATAAAAATCAACTTAAAAGATGAGCTGATAACATGTTTGTAATACCACGTAGATAAATGAGATAGTCAGTTGTTTCGAGCTTCTATTTGCTAGTAGAGTATTATTGTTCTCAGCCAGCTTATATACTCATCAGTCTGTGACAAAGCGTTGGATTTATAGATTTGGTTTATTGAAAATATAAAAATCATTTCATCTAGAAACGAATTTAAATACATATAGTTTCAATATTTTGAAAATATGAAAAATTGGCCTTTATTCTCATGATGCGAGGATTTAAGAATAATCAAGTCATTTGGCAGAGAAGGAGATTTATTTTGTTCTGCATTAATTTCAGGTCAAATAAATAAGCTCTGTTGCTCTTTTTTTTAATGAGGGCACATTTAAATCCTTTTCTTGTTTTCGGTACTGTCTGCCATATAGAGGTGGATTTTTAAAAAAAAGGGGGGGGGGTAGGGGTGGAGATCAGTGAGATTTAGTGTGAATCCAAGAATGTCCAAATAGCTACAAGTTGAACACTGGTTATTTCTGATTTAAATACAACAGCAGGCTCTTTGTTTGGTATGCTACAGATTTGCATAGCCTGGGGCAGAGTGTCTTGTGTCCCTCCTATTCAATGGCTCCTTTAGAGAATACACCATTTGGTCAAGAGGGACTAGCAGTCATCATTGTGTAAATTATTGTCTCTATATTAGTCAGACTCATTGCCTGTAGTCTGTGGCAATTGCAATCCCAGTTTTAGTGTTCTTTTGTCACAGGTGCTAAGTTTTTGACTCATCAGTGTTGACAGATATTTTTGGAGTTTCAGATTGTGATGATTGTTATGGTCATAGATGGATTTGTTAAGTTTTAATGAAACGGCAATTTTGAGCATTTCTTTTTTGTTTCTTCTCTGTCCTGATACATCACATCCTATGTGTGTCTTTCAACCTCCTGGTGGTGGTTATCTTGACCTGTCCTGATAAGTCGGATTCTTTGTGGTAATAGAATTATTGTGATGTAATGTGGGATAGGGGAGAGCAAAAATAACAATTTTTTAAAATCAGTAGTGCACGCTGTTTTGGACTACACAGTATGACGCTCAAGCAAACTTGAAGAGTGACCACCAGGTTTACAACTGTCATGTTTGTCATCAAGAGTCTTAATGACATCATGAACAGTCTGTTGTGAATAAACTAGGACATCTAACACACATGTTGCTTCATCAAACAGGATCTTGGAAGATGTGGTTGTCTTTATAATGTCAATTAATAGCTTTGAGAGACTTGTTTCTCCTTTCTTTTTATTTGTTTTTGTCAAGAGGAAGTACTTAAGGCTAGTTTTGGTTTTGCGTTTTTTCTTTCCATGCTGCCCTGTCTGTACATCGAGCAAAGTTCCCACCGTACAACTTCCTTGTTGACAGGTTCTTTTATGCTTGAACATTTTTTTCCTTGGCACATTCAAAAATAAAAAAAAAGGAAGAGATCTATTCAAATGTGCTCCTTGTATTGTGTGACATATCAGAGCTCTTACTGTCAGTGTGGGATATTCCATTTCTGCTTCCTTGTTGCTAGCATTAATTTATCTGCATATTTTGACAACCACGGTTTAGTGTCCTGGTTGAGCTGATTAGAACTGAGATATATATCAGTGTTTTGACAATTAAAAATAATCACCAGAAAAAAACAAAGAAGGCAAAAAGTGCAGAGTTCATGATTTGGGTGGGAATAATATCTGTTTAAATACAGAAGGCAATCTATGATGGAACTTCTTGTTTGAATTTGAACTTATTTTCAGATTATACTAAATAAGAATTATTTGTCTACATGCAGGAAATGGCAGTTTATGTGATTTTCTTTTTTCTTTCGGTTTTTCTTTCTTTTTGTTTTTGTGATGCAGACGTCCCTGTCAAAGACAAAAGGACAAACACAGCATTAGTTATGTTTCCTTGCCTTTAGTCAGACATGAATTACTAGACATGAAGTGTAAGTTTTATTCCATATTTATTATAAATAAATGAAGCCACAATATTGTAGGTTTTGGATTAATTATCCAAAGTTTTCAAATTATCACCATGTTAAGTTCGAAGTTAATTCTCTCTGCTTGTACAAATGGCATGTTTATGTATTGTCATACGTAGACATCACTGTGGTGGAAATTTAGCGTAATAATACATATATATATGTTATGATTTATTTTCTTCAAGAGATGAGTGTCTGGAAAAAATAGAATTCATCTTGTTATGGTGACATAGTAGAATTTATTTCTTGGGGAGATTTTTTAGAGGAGTTTGGAGCTGGTTTAACATTTAATATATAACTGATTGTTGAAACTGTTAACGTATTTTCCTGGTTGTAAAACACACGTTTTTCAGTGATTAAATCTTAAATAAGACAAGGTAGCTCCTTATCAGAAATACATGTAGTAGTCTCTGGATAAAATAATGAGATGTTGCTCAGGAAAATAAACAAATGGCATACTACATTGATGTCAAAATTCCTATTTCAGTAAGAATAGAATTATGGCCTTTGCAAGCTGTGTCTTTTTTTTTTTTTAATGCAAAAATGTTTCAGTTTTTACATCTTACCATAAGAAGGTAGGGGAAATTCAAAATTGAAACATTTCCATGAAAGTAGATTGACATCCCTGCAAGTGGTATATATCTTACTCAGAATTCTCATGACTTGTTGATAAGATTCATTCTGGCTACTTATGTAACTCTAGAAGTGTAGAGACTGTTATATGACAAAGTACTCTATATATATTTGCCATTTAAATCTCAACATTAGTCTTGAAAATATGGCATTCCAACAGTTTCATTTGACATTTTTAAGATTAAAAAAAAATAAAAATGATCCTGCTATGGATACATTTTATTTGCTGATAACTTTGATTGAAATCCTGGGTCTGCAATAGCTGGCATAGATCTGGGCAAAATTCTGTATTTTCTCTTTGTTTCCTTGAAGTAGTCCTTGTGATAAGTGGCAATGGAATAAGAGATGATATCATGCCACATACTTCACAGTTGTTGCCACCTTGACACAGTTTTTCCCTGCAATTTTATTGTTTATTATACTTTATCTGTGCTCTATATAATAATATATCAGTATATGAGGTTATGTGATATTGTATACAATATTAAGCTGTGTGGGTCATTGAGTAAGTGAGTGAAAGGAAAGCTATAGCTGTATTTGTATTGCGCTGGCAAATTCAAGCTAACAGGAAAGCAGGATGTGAGTACTTTTATCAGGCAAGCCTAGCATAACTGGTATATCTGACGTCATAGCACTTGTGGTTCATCAAGAGGTTGTGTATGGACGGTGATATTGTCACATGCATTGTTCATGCTTCTGTGTTGTCTAAATAATCTAAATTGCCTTAGTGGGAAGCAAAGCTCCATGACTGAAAGATTCCTGATAGACAGCATTAGCATCAGATTTGGTTTATAATATAAATACACAATGAGCGTTAAATCATGAGGCTTTTATCGTTTTCAGTGTCATGTAAAGTCTTTGCATCTAAGATGCAAAGAAACTTGGAGAAAGAAAAATGTTATAATAACTTGTTTTCAATGTTGTGAACAGAATGAAGGTTTGCTAATTTTTTTTTTTTTTAAATCAAAGCTTTACATGAACATTCTGGGTCCATGAGAGTTTTAACTGATGTTGTATTATACAATAGTACCATGAGGTGAAGAAAATGAATCAGTTTGTAATATTGTGCAGCATTTTATCATTTCATGGTATTTCAGTGGGTTTAACAAATCATTATGTGTCAAACTCTCTTTTTAATTTTTTTTTTACTTTTTTTATTTTTTTGTTCTCTTCAAGTTCAAGGTCCATGACCATATTGGCTACCATAGGTGCCTCCATTCTATTCTTCTTTCAGTGCTTTTTGGAGACCTCATAGTTTTTTAATCTATATTTCTAGTAATTAATCCCATGATTCAGGACTTTAGGGAGAATTACAGTTGATCCATTTCCTCAGATTATTTAATTAAGAATGTAAAGTATTTAAATTTAATTATTAGAAGTGTAAAAAGGTTGATTAAATTATGGCAGATTAAATACGGCAATTGTATAAGTATGCGGTTTTGATGGTTAACCTCGCGTATAGTTCAGTTCTTCTGATCAGGAGTTGAAATGTGTGTGCTTTTTGTTTGCCCAACAACATAAAGATGTTAAGAAAATGTATGAGGAGTTTTTGTATCTTCTACCTCTCCCAGCATATTTATTCATTGTGTGATTTTTTTTTTCACCTAAAGAGACAAAAATTATCCCATTTCACCAGTGAAATAGAAAAAAATGAGAGGAATTACATTCTGAGCAGTATTTGGAGACCGTGATAGGACTTGCCATATTATTTTTTGTATGTTGTTACTAAATGCTAGTTCCTCTTTCCTCCTTTCTCTTTTTAACCACATCCTTGGTTGCTTACCTCTTAATGCCTGAGAGAAGACAGTCTTCATTGGTTTCCAGTGATTTGAACTTTATTAATAAGTGCATTTCTCCTCCACCTCTGCTGTCTGCCTTAACAAGGTCAAAGTTCTTTAGGATAAAAAACTAAACAAATTAATGTCTGTAATAAATGGTGCATGCTCAGTCATTTGTGCTAAATGTATATATAAACTGTGAAATTCATCAAAGATGTTGATGAAAGAAAAAATAATGTAATTGGCTAGATGATTAGATTGACTACATGACTGTTTGAAGGTATCCAATTGAAGTTCAGGTTGGAGTCGCTTTTCATGAAAAATATTTCGGGCTTTAGATCTACAAAAATTTGAATTCATAGTTACTGATGCACATCATACATTAATGTGTTGCTATTATAGCTACGTAAAGCACACAGTCTAACACAACTGCCATTTAAATATCTCAATAAATCAGAAGCAAGAGTTTAAATGCCATCTCATTACCAATATGTTCAGTAAAACTTTAATGAAATAATAATAAATAAAAAATTCAGTTTTTTTTTTTAAGTTTTGTCAATGGCCTGTGCTATATTTGTTCCCTTCTTTTTGCAATGATAAAGACAAAAATAATTTGACCTTTTATATTCAGTGTCTTGTTGAGTACTTGTTTTTAATCATGTTTAGATAAATATTGTAAGCATAGAAAAGGGGAAATACACATTCTGAAATATATAGATAGTGACTCTAGATGTATTTTTCAAGTTGAAAATTTTAAAAAATTGGTACTGGGTTAGAGAGAAGAATTATATTAATAACTAAACTTTCACACTAAATTAATCAATGGCCTCAAAGTCTTTATCTACAGGGATGTTACTGGAATGTGTATATATTGTTCTCATTTAACAAAATTTCCTTGATCATATGTTTATGTAAACTGGATTGAGTAGGAAACATCAACATCTTGCTATGCTTATGTGTTCATGGGTGTGGCAGACATTAATAAAATATTTTAAATGCAGTATATCATGTAGGGATGTAAGGAAAGACAGTCCACAGCACTGAGCTGATAAGGACTAGCAAAGAAGAGGATTGACGTGCTTTGAGTCATTAGTGTCTGCCCCAGATTGGACACCTAGTTGTTTTGCTATCAATAATGTTTTTGTAGATTAATCATAATACAATATAGTCATAGTAGAAATATCTCACAACTTTCAGTGTTGAATATTGTTCCACTGTGCCTTCTTATAATCTTCATATTCTTCCACAGTGACAGGCTGCTGGTGCTAATCAGTGGAGATGGGTAACCTCTGTCCCCCAGGAGGTGGTAAAGGAGAGAACAGAAAGGCCAAATACTTGCCAGATCCCAACCCCACAGTTCAGATTTCAACCCCAGCTGTAGATAATGGGGTTCAGCTGAAAAACGATTCTGGAGATGATTCACTCTCTCCCACTCGGGTGCGACCTTTACCTACAGTACCTTCCAAAAACAGAGGTCTGTATAAGTGAATGTACCTAGTGTAATACTTTCTTCAACTGACAAAAATTTACTCGGAAGTTGCCTTTTGTGGGGATTGTTTTTCATCAGCCTTATTATCTCCCTTTGGAAGACATATGGGTTGCTGAGCAAATGTAAAGAGGGAGGGGGGGGGGGGGGGGGGGGGGGGGGGGGGGGGGGGGGGGGGGGGGGGAGGGGGGGGGG
>JBCEWB010210084.1:5679-19467 GCA_039654565.1 Peronia peronii
TTTTTTTTTTTTCCTTTTTTTTTTTAAACCCTTTTTCCCCCCCCCCCCCCCCCCACTCCCTCCCAATTCCTTTCCCCTCCATTTTATCACTAGTCCTTCTTCTCATATCTATACTACATGTGATGTAAAAAGAAAATCTGGGTTTAAACAATTATGTTATGATCAACCTTGCATTGTATCTTCAGTCGCACATCACATACGACACATATCACGGAACCTCACTGTAACAACCCTTGTCATATGACACCATCTGTAGACTCTATCTCTCCGCAAAACCCCTCGGTGCAGTAGTAAACTGCTCAGGCACATCATCCTCGGGGGTTGCACAGTCAGCAGCATGTGACAAATTAATTATAGAAGATGTTATCATTTGAGAATCTAGTTACACAGATATTCTGAAATGAATTGTTGAACAAATTGTGTACCTAGTGACAGAGTAAGGTAAGACGCCAACACAATACTTTTTAACTTCAGCAGAGCAAGCTTTGGCTGTTACTGCTGCAGCTATGGCCACGCTTTGTCACAGTGGTCACCGACAGATATAGGGGACTTTCATCTTTTTTCATTGGAAATGGCAGCTGTCATTTCGAGGTTTGGCGCAACCTCTCATCTGCAGCAAAAATAGTAGACAATCTTGCGTGGAGCGATAGAATCTCCCCGAATGCGCTCTAGATCTTAATCTAAACCAAAGATAGCACGCTTTGTATTTCGGAGAGCAGGTGAGCCTATTGTGCCAACGGTCAAATTTTCTTACGGAAAGGGAGTGCTACTGCTAGCCTTGAGACATTTGGTACTCATCCTGTAAATTTTAAAATTAGAGCACAGTTCCTCTAAATCGAGTCGTGCCCCGATTATGAAGCAACCACAGAATAACAGTAGCTCTATAGAATCTAAATCTATTCTCACCGCACCGCTTCTCCTCGTGCCGCTCGCGTTATGGGGCGCGCACCCAGCCTTGCTGGAACTCCCTCGTCTTCCGATAACGCAACGGGACCTGCACACTGCACGGCCGCCACGTTATGGATTTTAGTGGTGGACTTGTTAGGTCTACTCCATTTTTGTTTTTCCTTTTGTGATCGCTGTCCTGGAAATTTTGTTTTAATGGAATAATTTTAATGTCATTGTCCGAAACGCTGTGTCTGTCGTCCTGTTTCCCTCTCATCCACTAAGACAGAGCTTTCCCGTTAGTTTTTTTTTTTTTTTTACTTGAAAAACAAAGGGAAAAGTTCGTGACACGGTCGATGCCGCAACAGTTTCTGTGTCTGGCATTCTTGATACTGATCCATATTTCATTGTGTTCAGGCCATTCCATGCAAATTTTGAAATAGTGACGGGGTCGACAAATAGATCTAAGCTTGATCCCGATGTTACATTTAGCGAGTTCATTTTTCCTCGGCTCTGCATTCCGCCTCAACCACTCCTTGTCCGCCTTCGCTCGCCAATAGTGCTTTTCGATACTCCCGCTTAGCCTGTTGCATGTGTAGTGGGTACTCGTAGCACCAGTTCCAGATGGAAGGATGGTTTTCCCTACCCAAGCTCGCCCCACCCGTCCTTAGTCCCGGCCTTGGCTATAGAGAACGCTGTGAACACTGGAAACTCACCCGGAATGGACCATTTCCACAGCTTTCTGCCGAGTTTTTAGTGAGTTGTTTGTGCCAGTGCTGTTTATAGTGCAATGCAATTGTTAAACTGTGCTCAACTATTTGTGAAAACGAATATGCAGACCTGCCGATACACATACACGTGAGGACTTCACAGTGCTTATTTTATTCTTTTGGCAAAAGGAACGAACTTAATTTTGTGTCTTTCATAGACGTTGTTATGATACCTTTGTGATAATTGCCAGCAGACACAAACTGCTGTTGATTATTCATAGTTTCACATCAACCTAATGCTTGAAACTACAATAACAACCATACAAAAATTCATAGGTCCACAGCAAGAGCTCGGCCTCATGCGGCATGGCGAAAGCAGTTCGGCTGCACCGAGCCTGTGAATTTAGCTGCTAGCCGACAGCCCGTCCTGCCTGATGCTGGCCAGCCCAGCAAAGTCAAGATCAATTCTGGTTTCAATGTACTAGATCTAGATCTAGATCTAGGTCCATAGGCTACAGTGTGTTTAGGCGATTGTATTTTTGGTATGGTCGCAGATTGCAGAATTGCATAATGGTTTGTGATTTAGGATACTGAGTCGTTTCAAGCATTTTATATTGTGTGCAATGGGGTTCTGTCGATGTATGCCACTCTTTCCACATTACATCCGAATCTTTATTTGGTAATTGGGATTATTTGGCAAGTCAGTTAGCCTAAAAGTGGACAGTTGTGACATCTCTGGAGCCAAACAGTTGTCCCTCCTCCCCACCTCCACCAGTCCACGAAATGCGTCAACCATATTTTGCATATGGAAGAGGCTGGTTATTCATTCTGTTCCGAAGTTAACCAAGGAAACGTTGCCTCAGCCAAGCTATCCAAAATCACATACTGTGGAGTGGGGAAAATGGGGGTGGGTAGATCAATATATGTTGATCTGATGCTGTTGGCATTAACTGTCATCAATATTTGCTCTTTCTAGAACATTCATGACAGTTACTCATATATAACTCACATCAATCTGGTTTAAATGTTGAACACTGTTGCCTCATGTCGAAAATTTTATCATGCAGATATGTCTAGACAGTCTCGTTCCAGAAGCGATTGGAATCCCAAGGCTAGTTCTAATGAAGGCAGAGCCATCACTGGGTCGATCTAGTCGAGATCGATTTTGGGCTGATATTATTGATATGATAGCTCTGCAAATAGCGATTGTAAGTTGACGTAACATGGTTCTCGATTTAGAATCACGGCAAATCTTGTACACCGCATAGTGATAAACAATCGTCATCGTCGCTCGTCACCTCATCTACAATATAATAGCCCACGAATTATAGACTTCCAACGACCCAGATGATTCATATAACAGGTCGTAATATTGTTTTGTGTCTCAAAAATTTGAATTCTTACCTTCGTACAAAGTAAGTCAGCATTTAGTGAGATTCCCCTCGTGATTCGGTTTGTATAATGTTCGAGATTTTACCGTCTTTTTGTACTTTTATAATTTTGTTTTCAGCTATTTTAATTTTTATTATTTTTTTTTTTTCATTATTGATTGGGATGATTAAATTCGGTAGTCAAGCACCAGCATTCTCTCAGTGTTAGTTTCAATCAACAGTGGTTTTGGTGTTACTTTAAATTATGTTGAATTTACGTGTCAGTGTATGTGTGTGTATGTGCGTGCGTGTGTGTGTATTTTCATCGAACCTACAAAACCACATAGGCAACACTGGTTTTTCCGGTTAATGAGTAGCGTGAGCCGTCATTCCGATTTTTATGAATGGATGGCCGATTTGTCGTTATCATCATTCTGTTGGTCTATTTCATGAGATAACCATAGTGTGGTTGCATCCATCGATGTACTTTGAGTTTCTGCGATCAAAGAGTGCTCGACGCTCTCCGATGACGACCGTTCATCCTGGATGCAGGATGACCGAGACAAGAGTTTCGTTGGGATCATAGACGTATAAAATAGTATCAAGCGTGATTATGGCTTTATTGCCCGGAGGCATGTATGATCTTGCTACTCAAAAGGCGCGTGGGGTCGTCTGTACTGCGGCTTGATTTTCAGATGGGTAAAACTTTAAATTGTAATATAAAATATAATTTAGAGTCTATAGGATTAGACAATGCAAAAATCCGCACAGGAAATCAAGAGTAAATCCAGAGACTGAACATTCAGCATAGAATTTACAGTTTATGATCTTTTAGAATAACCATTATCCTGCCATTCTGACATTTGCAAAGTAAAACAAGTCTCGGAAACAAGGCCAGTGTTAATGAAAGCGTTGTCTAGCAGCAAGAGCTTGCAAAGGTTTGGTGATTTCTGTTTTCAAGACTCCAGTGTGGAGTCTAGTGACTTGTGAAGAAAGAAAACGTTTCACATAAAAAAAAAACCCCAAACAAACTAGATGCAACATAAAATAAAAACATTTCTATTCAATTTCAAAATTTATCTGCCCATTTCCGTTCCCAAATGAGAGTTCGAGGCAGAAAACATTAGGACTCCTTCATTTCTTTTCTTTTCTCTCCCCCTCTCCCCCCGGCTCTCTTTTTCTTTCTAAACTGAAAAGAATTCTTCTCACATGCGATTACTTTTTCAAATGTAAATATTTCTCATAATATTTATCATAATTACTGTGACGATATTTCTAATGCAAATATAATGACATGACCAAGGTCATCATTACAATCCCTTACTAGCGTCCACTCACTCTAGTCTTTCTCAGTTGTGTCTCTGTCTGTCTGTCTGTCTGTCTGTGTCTGTCTCTTTTGCTGTCTCTCATTCAATAGCTTTGCCACCCATCAGTGCATTTTGTACAGCCGCAAGGCGGAGTGAGAAGGGAGGGGGGAGGGGGGGGGCAGACTTTATTTCCAACCTGTGGCTCAAAGTATGCATGTTTGGGAATGAGGGAAGGGGCGGGTAGGGATGCTTTGAATTGTCAGTTGATGGTCCTCTGGCAGAGTAGTACACTTGCACTCGGGCTCATCTCTTGTCTGCTTTATTCTAATATGATTCGTTACATTTTTGTCGGCATGTACTCGTGTGTCTTATCTTACTTGTCTCGTCAACGAGTGAAAATCCTTTTGAGGACAAGTAAGATTATGTTATCTTGCAGCAGTCATCTAGTACAGCAGTAGCAGGTAATAGATGTTTAACACCACAACGCTCGTTGTTGAAATAAATGAAATACAATTAATGTAGACGAGAGCTCAACGGTTCCAGTAGTAATCTGTAACTGGTTGAACTTTACTGCCCAAAGAGATATTAATTTTGATGTTCATTTTATTTTTTCGTAAAAAAAAACCGTTAATGTGCTGTTGATGATTGAAATCAAAATATCGAAGTTATGTTAGTCTCTGACCAGACAAGGTCATTTATGGAGTTCAATAAATATGGGTGTTTGTGTATTGACTGACAGCTATATTTCATCTTTCATTTGCAAGGGTGATGTGATTGTGAAAATATCACATCGTTTTCTTTTGATTTCAAGTATCTATCGGAAAACTAGCTGAAGCCTAGGGATAATTCAATGTGAAAAATAAAGCATTTCAAATTAATAAATGATACAACAGCGTAAGAATAGTTTTATTTTTATCTTTAAACTATGCTATTCGCAGAAGAAGTTATCCGAGAATCCGTAATGTGTATGTCTGTCAGTATGTTCAGTTAATATTATTTCAGTAGTATAACTGATGGGGATCATGGGAATTATTGCCAGTGAAAATTTACCGGATACTCGTAGAAACACCCAATCCATTCTGTTGAGGGATGGGCTGGAGGGACTAGGAGGAAGGGGGGGGGGGGGGGAGGTGAAACTGGTTCTGAAATCGGGTTTTTTGCTAAAAAAAAATTAAAATTCGTTTTCGTTTTTTGTTTACTTTTAAAAGTTATGCCTTTTCTGATTATAAAAACGGTACACACAAGTCGATATGTGTTGATACACATTCTAAGGTGTTGAAAAGGTGGTTATTCAAACGTTGACCAGAATCTCTGCCATCCAAGCCCTTACTCAGCCGTGCGTGGGTCTATTTTCAGTCAGTGGTAAATCGACAATATTTTGTTTTCTAAGGGCAAGTGATGCATAGGAGACTTGATTATGATCTCCTCCACCAATACCGGCAATCCCACTGCCAGGACACTGGTCGATCATTTAAGACCCTGATCACTCCGAAAACCAGCGAAAAATTGCACCAGAACACTAAATTGAACTGCCCACAGCTTAATGAGAGTGGGATTTGCCATACTTTTGCTGTTTCAGGTTATAGTAATGGACTGTCTGTCACAGTAACGGTCAAAGCACTTCTTTTTCTGACTGACCAAGATAACCAGGCATATATATAGGCTTTCAGGAGGCTTAAACGACTCTACGGAAAGCTATTCAGTGATAGGGGTGAGGGAGCAAAATGGATTAGATATGTGAGCAGATGCCCAGTAACAAGACAAAACATAGGAGTCATGGAGAGAACTCTAGAATGTGAAACAACATGTTTTGTGGTTGAAAGCTCGACGTAGAAGTTCTCATTGACTTTTTTTTTTAATCTCATTTGAAAAAATTTAAATGCTTTTTTTGCTCAAAATGAGTTTTTTCAGCACAAATATGCGCACTACCTTTTTGTTTCTGCAGCAGTTACCATGAAATTTGGTACGAATACAGGTCAAAAACAATAATTAGAGGGAATTCTCGATGACCTTTTAAATTTTTGAGAAATGTAGGATTTTTGGGGTCAGATTTCGAAAAAACCATGATCTTCTTCCATACCAGTTTTTAAACAAAATTGTGAGCTATAAATTAAGCAGATACTATTTGTAGATATTGAACTGAAAAGTGTGTACACAAAATTTCAAGCAAATCGGTTTAGAAAACGTAAAGTCGTATTTTTTATAAAGTTATGCAATATTGGGTAGTCAGCTCCAAGATGGCGGCGGTTGCCTTGGCAATCATGAGTGATTTTTAATTGTTTTTCGATTGTTTTCCTCTAATTTGACCATGCCAAATTCGATGGTAATGGTTAAAATCGTCTCCCCCCCAGGCAGTTACCAAAATGACTCCCAGCGCTATTTGTTTCGCTTTTCAACCTCCTGCGGGTGGTTATTTCAGTCTCCCAGTCCCCCCCCCCCCCCCTTAAAAAGATAGCAGTAATTGTGACCAAGAGCCATAGGCAACAAACACTGTTATAGTAGTACTGACGAGTAAAGACATGATAATTCATTACTGTGGCACAAATAGATACATATTATACGCTTTTGTGAAATTGCCCACATTGCACAGGACTCTGCTTACTTGCAGAAAAACAGTACCTGAGTGAAGTCCACATTTGATCAACAATAAGCAGGATTGACCAGATAATAAGTTGCGAGAAAGCAATAGGTGCTCTCGTATCAATTGATTAATTTTAAATGTAGTGAAATTAATTTCTTAAATTGATTAGCGAAATGGTTACTAGACTTAAAAAATAAATAGGGAATGTTTTCTATATATCGACTGCTGATTGAAAAGCTGTACGAAACATTGGCTACAACACAAGTTGTATTAATTTTTTAACGATTTTTTTTCTCTGCTGGCAAAATAAAAAGTTTGATATTACTCCCATTACTTCAGGGCTAATGAGGCCGTCATGAAAACATGTCAGTGAGTTGATTAAACCAGAATGATGGTTGATAGTCCCTATACCGCAGAAGCGGGCAATAGTACAGTACATGTATAATAATTAGGACTGTCACGATGATCGGAGAAGACCAATGCCAATGTTTAATGCTCTCGCTACCGGGGGTGTTTAACTTGTTGGTGTTGGTTGTCTTTGGGGAACCGAGGATGACATTGTCTTTGTACCGACATCTAGGAATGGACTCTCATATAGCTTTGGAGTCCAAAGGTAGAGGGTTAGATTTTGTTGCACAGTGGGCATGAAACGCTAGTCACTGGAGGAGGAGCACCAGCTGCTCTGTGTCGACGCTCTCGTGCGGCTGCAAGCCGGCGACGACGATCTTCCTCGAAGACAGAAGCGGCTATGTTGGTCTTAGAGTGCCAGTTTGTCCTGTTTGAATCAGCAGGTTCAAGGGCTTTTGATTAGAGGCCAGTCCACTTCAAGCTGGCCTCCAGCTGGTCCTTAAATCTCTCCAGAAGCCATTTCAAGTCTATCGCAGCTGCATTTTAAAGATTGTAGCTTCTATGCTAATGAGTTTGGCCATGTCGAGGATTTCCTGATTGGAAATTTTCTCTTACCAGCGGATCTTCATGATTGATCGGAGCGAGCTTTGGTGGAATTGCTCCAGTTGTTTGAAATGTCTCCGGTACAGCTTCTACGTTTCACAGCATACAGGAGCGAAGACAGGACTACTGCCTTGTATACTTTGAGCTTAGTGATGAAGCTAACACCACTATATTGAAGAACTTTGGATCGCAGTCTCCCAGGTACTTGGCTTGCCTTGTGAATTCTAGCTCTAATCTCATTATCTAAGGACCCATCGCTGGAGTTAGTCGAGCCCAGGTACTTGAAAGTGTTGACGTTGGAGAGCTGCGTGCCGTCGATGGTGACGCATGGCGGGTCGATTGTTCTCCCTGGTGCTGGCTGTAACAGGACTTCTGTCTTGTTGAGGCTGATATTCAGGCCAAACAATTTTGCCACTACCCGTAATTTATCCAAAATGGTTTGTAGGCGGTTCTCTTGGTGTGCCATGAGAGCGCAGTCGTCTGCGAAGAGATCATCACGGATCAGGCTCTCAAGTGTGTTCATTTTGGCGGCCAGTCGGCGGAGGTAAAAAGTGAGCCGTCGAGGCGGTACCTGAAATACACACCCAGGTTCAAATCTTCACAGCGTGTTGGAGTACTTGAGCAAAGAAGAGGTTGAACAGTACTGGAGCAAGATCGCAGCCTAGTCTTACACCGTTAGAGATGCTGAAGCGATCAGAAGGCTCTCCACCAAAGAGTTCTTCATGTCATCATGGAAGAGCTGAATCAATTTTGAAAGTTTTTTTTTTTTGATAACCAAGTTTGTCGAGGATGACCCATAATAAGGCTTGTCTATTCACCGTGTCAAATGCTTTTGTGAGGTATATGAAGACGGTGTAAAAGTAGAAGTTTTGCTCTATACACTTTTCTTGTATCTGTCACCGTGAAGACCATGTCGATGGTGCTACGATTGGGTCTGAAACCTCACTGTGACAGGCAGATTCTGCTCGGAGACCAAAGACAAGAGTCCGTTGAGCATAACCGGGGCTAGTATCTTTCCAGCTACTGAAAGTAGAGAAATGCCTCTGCAGTTACTGCAGGCTAATGGTATGCCTTTGTTCTTATATAGTGCGACGATAGAGGCATCTCGGAGTTCTGATGGCAGGTCCTCCTCGTTCCATATGCTGGTTAGGACTGAGTGGAATGCCTGAATTGCCTCTCCACTAAAGGCTTTGTATAACTCAGCTGGGATTCCGTCCTTTCCAGCTGCCTTGCCTGCGTTCGTTTGATTGATGGCCTTTTGAATTTCTTTCATTAAGAGAGGCCCAACTGTTCGTGGATGTGTCTCTGGGGGATCTCGTCTAGGGCCGCCTGATCGACTGAAAATCGGAGGTTGAGAAGCTGACTAAAGTGCTCTGTTTATCTGTTTTTAATGCCTTGCTTGTCTACCGATAAGAGTAGTTCCGTTTGCAGATAGCAAAGGGTGAGGTACCAGATTTTGCAGGACGTAGACGACCTTTAAAATGCTGAAGAATTGTTTTGAGTTGTTAGAATTGGCATAATGTTGTACACTGTAGTTCATCTGCCTTTTTATTCCGCCACTTGTCTTGCATCCGCCAGAGCTCACGCTGAGCTGAGTCCTGAAGTGGTTTAAATCTGTCTTTTTTTGTTGTGGACTTCGAGTCGTTTTGCCACTCCACAAAAGCCTTGTTTTTCTTGTTCAGTAGCTCCCTAATGACACTATTATTCTCATCAAACCAGTCTTGGTGTTTACGCTTCTTAGGTCCTAAAGCTGATTTTACTGCATCTGTCACCACACCTCTGAACTGGTTCCGTTTCGCAGTTGGGCTTCCAGTCAGTAGTCCTATGGCAGACAGCTTGTCATGGAGGCTAGACCGAAATTGTTCAAGGTAGGAAGGCTCTTGAAGACGACTAATGTTGAATGCTGCGCGAACAATCATGGCGCGCTTTCGGTGTTGGGGCGCGATGTGTAACAAGAGTGTGGCTCTGACCAAACAGTGGTCTGTCCAGTACTCTGCTCCTCTTCTGGCTCTGGTGACCAGTACAACCTGGAGGTCTCTTTGACTACAATACCATAGTCAATGAGATGCCATTGTTGGGCTATAGGATGCATCCATGTGGGTTTTTATTTTTTTGCCAATCTAAACATAATGTTTGTGATGGCAAGCACGAACTCTGCACATTTGCTAAGGAGCAACAGGCCATTGTTGTTCATCTTAACTACGCTGTGCCTGCCAAGCACTCTTTCCCATCTAGCTTGATCTTGGCCAATGCAGGCGTTATCGTCTCCGAGCAGTATGAGCACTGTGTACAAAACGACGCTCAGGTCGGAGTAAAAGTGTTCGATGGCTTCCTCTGTACTAGTTAGAGTAGGAGTGTATGCGGTGATAATTGTGGCATTTTTGTTGTGGCTGAGAGGCAGGCGGATCTTCATTAGCCTCTCGTTAATTCCTACCGGTAGATCTGGCAGTTGCTTTAGCAGGCTGTTCCTGATAGCAAGCCCGACGCTGTGAATCCTGTCTTCGTTCCGAGCTCTTCCTTTCCAGAAGAAAGTATATCCATCTACAGGTTCGTTGAGAGATCCTTCCTCTGATAGGCGTGTTTCGCTCAATGCTGCAATGTCAGTGCTATAGCGTGCTAGTTCTTTGGCAATCAGTGCCGTCCTTGGCTCTGGTCTTAGCGTGTTGTCCCAGTCCAAAAGTGTTCTAACGTTCTCTGCTCCTATAAAAACCTTCTTTTTCTTGAATGTGTTTTGATCTCGATGGCTAGGGTGGATGAACTTGTCAGCTGTGGCTTGCTGACCAGTTGCTTGCAGGGCAGGCAATGTTTGGGACACCTTTTCTAGTCCCCTCCCTTAACTAGGGTGAGCAGTGCTCTTCTAAAAAGGGCTGCTCAGTTGTCCAGGATGCTGCTGAACTTCTCTGCTGCTCCGGGTGCAGAGATGAGCGACCATTTGTCCATGGGTTTCCTACGTGCAGGATCATGACTACAACTTCCAGTGGTCATCTCCACCTGTTGCTTCGCCATTCCCCCATCGCGGCGGGACTTTGAGATTTCATGCGCAAAGAAACTTGTGCATAAAAGAGATTAAAGTGAAAAAGCCTGTGCAGAGACATTGCCACTCCCTCGGCGTCAAAGGCCTGGGTCCAGTGGCACGAAGAATCGTTACGCCTGGAGACCTTCTCGGCTGCATTGGATGGCCGTGTTGTCCCTTGTGTTCCAACACGCCCTTAGCACTCCACAGTGCCCTGCTGGTTCGCCTTCTCAACCATTGAACCTTATTGTTGGTTTCTTCCGCCTTATCTGCCAAAGTAGTCCTCACATGCTGGATGAGCAAAGCCCTTAGAATCACCGAGGGTCTAAACCCCCATGGCTGCCCTCACTTGGTTTAGCCAGCGTGTCGAAGCTGTTTCCCGGGATGTGGTCGTTGCCGCATGCCGACAACTACTTGGAGCCACAAGTAAGAGCTGACTGTCGGTGGGGATCAAAGATTGGCGGGCTACCCATAGCGGGCACGACAACCCCCATGTCAGAGGTGCTCCCTTCCCTGAACACCCTGTACACCCCGGTGTTTAAATATACAAACAGTAATTGGCACAGTCCTAAAAGGGGGGACACTGTTGCCAAAGTGTGGGGGCGTGTGTCTCTCGATGACAGCATGAAAAGTGTTGCAGGGGAGATTGGAAAGCAGGGCTGGATGACATCTAACGTCCTTTCACCAAACTGGACTTTTAATTGAAGACGAAATATAGAATTTAAATTTACTTTTTTTTAAGGAATGAAAGACAACATATATAATAGAACTATGTGGCAGTGTCTACTGTAAATTCAAAGATGATAATCGTGAATGATTGTTTCTGCAATGCTGTCCCAAAAATTCCTGGAATTAGACGTTATTTGTGCGTATAGCACAAGCTCCTATAGGGATCATGGGAAGCTGAGGTAGTAGCATATAAACGGAATGAATTGCCTCTCTATATAGCCACGGAGATTCGCTCGAAGCCCAAGCCAGGTCAGTTCCTGGATGTCACCGGAAATCCTCGACATAGTCCGTTCCAGGCGAGTGAGGAATTTCAGTGTTTCGGGACCAAAACGCCAGAGGTTTCAACAGCAAATGGATGAAAATGTAGCAATCGGCCAGTGCAGAATACTTCTTCGTCTTCCGAATCGCCATTGAAAAAGCCGCATAGCCAGGGGTGGCAGCAGCGGCTGTCGACGAAGATTCGGAGAACGTGTCGCTGCATGTTGCATCGCATACTAGCAATCTGCCAGCCGAAAATGGGTAGGTAGCCATACTCATACCGTCCGACCGTTTGCCATCCCTTCGATCGAAGCCGATAGGCTCGAGGACGGCATGAAAGCTCGCCACGTGAAGAGATCGTTTAACGATATCAAAAGAGGTCAGACGGGAGTACCTTCTGGCATTCTTGACAAGGGAGAGTGGACGCAGGCCGAATTCGTTGACTGTTTTCCCACAATTGCAACGGTGACGCTGGCAGACTCTTGTGCCGGTTCTAGTGGTGACCTCACATCTTTCACCATCCAGAGGGGTACCTGTCGCAGACGATGGAAGGGCGGATAATTAAACCCCGCTTGGGGGAGAAGAGGCATGCGAGCCAATGCTGGTCGCACTTGAATTTCAGCTTGTTGGCAGTTTTATGGGTCCCGATACTATCCCAGCTTTTCTGTCTTCTGGCCTCAGCGGGAAGTATCAAGTCAAGAGACATCCACACGGCTTTGAACGAGCGGATCACCAGGACATTCGAGCGAACCGCGCAGAATGTTCTCCACGAACCGTTGACCAGCGTGTGCCGAGAGCCGTGAGCCTCGCAAAATAAAAACAGTAGTAGGCGTGTGTGTGTTTGTGTGTGTATATCGCGGGTGGTATTGATTACTGCCGTAACCGACATTAAATTTGATAAATTTTACAGTAGAGCGAAAAATTTTCCCATTTCCAGAATTTTCCTCCGATCACTTTCAAACTTGTATGACCATTATTTTTAACCGTACATTTATGTATATAACGTGCAATGCTTTGTATCTTGTCTGGTTTCTGCTGTAAAGGACTTACGGCATTTGCAGCTTGTAAAAGTGCATTTTTATCACAGCCGTAAAGGCACTTGTGGCATAGCGAAACGAAAACTATGTCATTGATTAGAGCCGTGACACTTACGGCTGTAGTAAAATCAAAATTTGTGAATGTTGAGTAATGTTGACATGGAATCTTGAGCACTTACGGTTCTTGTCATTTGGGGTGTGATTTCGTGAATACATAAGTGACCGCTGGCTGGCTCGGAAATAGTAAATTGTAGCAGATTTCTGCCAAGGATTAAAGTATCTCTCGCAAAAGTTTCTATACTTCATCTCTATTCTGTCGGAGAAAGACATTAAAATCATAGATCATCTTCCTTCCTACAAACGTGGGTTTTGCTGGACTGCTGTAACAAATTGTTCCGTCCTCATATGTTATGAATCATCGAGCATTCATCAATCATAGAGTAAGCACACAGAAAACTGATAGCGTACCAGTCAACTCGATTTATTGCACTAAAACGATTCGTACATCATGAAACAGACTTTGTTCAAACTTAATGGTTTACATATAACATCATCATATTAAATATTAAACATCCATATGACATCATATAAGGACATGGACATAGGCATGGACATGACATGTGATTACTCATTACGTTTGACAGGATCTACATTGATAATTAACTTAATTAATGATAATAATCCTAAAATATACATTTTCTGGAAGGGCAACAACTCTTGGCTGCCAAAGAAAATAATTCTTGTTAAAGGGAAATAAATGGGTCCCACAACACCTCCCTTCCAGCTGAGTGCCTGGAGGGCAGGAAGCTGACAAACACACTGTCCATGTGGACACGAAAAATCACTTCCTAAGTCTCAGGTGGTTGAAATGGCGGCGAACAGTAGTTCCTCCCTCTCCCCCTCCCCCCCCCCCTTAGCTTAGCCCTCCTCCCCCCTCCCCCTCTTCC
>JBCEWB010210193.1:5772-24368 GCA_039654565.1 Peronia peronii
TGTCTGTCTGTCGGTCTGTCTGTTTGTCTGTCTGCCATTCTTTCTTTCTGTCTGTCTTTCTGTGTCGTTTGTCAAGCTACCTGTCTGTTTGGCTGCATTTTAAGGTGCTCGGTGTTTTCCCTTTCAAATGATCACTATTACTTTTAAAGACCATTATTTATGTTGTCCACATGTTCATTTAAACAGCAGTTTTCTTTTTTCCACAGCTTTTGCCAACACTGGACAGTCAATGGCCTGAAGGACTCCGTGATTATGAAACTCTACCTGGATCTCAATTAATGATAACTGAAGTGATGGTCACATAGCATAAAATATCTCCTATGTTTTTAGTTTTTAAAATGACCAAATTCAAACTTGAAGAGTCCCAATCCTTAATAACAGAGACCATGTATGATGATTTTTATAAATATTTTTTTTTTTTTGTAACAATCGGTGTTAGTGTGTTTGCAAAAGAAAAATTATATTTCATTGAGGTCAGGGAATTCCTGCAGAAAATTGATTGGATACATAATGGCCATTGAAAGACCCAATAGACATTCCAGTATTTAAATCTGGATTGGAAATAATAGTGACCGATAATGTCTGTCAGCAGTGAACTTGAAATATATTCTTGAAAAATAGAGTTTGCCATGACTGATATTTTTTATATATATATATTTTTTTAATGGGATTCATATTTATATATCATAGTACATTTGAAAAGGAGGTAAATATAGTTCATAATTCTTTTGTGTCTGTTTCAATGAAAAGTATTACTTGTAGCATCATATGTGAAATGAATGTTAACAATGTAATTTTAACATTCTTCTGTTTGTTTTGCCTCAGAGTGTCTGTCTTTTCAGGATTTTTATTTTGTATGCTGTATAACAGGGTAATAGAATTGTGATAATAGCAACAGCATTCAGGCAATCTTCAGTATTTCATATATGCTGCAACCTATGATATTTTTTACATTTGAAAGTATAACAACCAACTTGGTTGAATGTGTTATGTACATTGAAATAAATAGCATTTCCTCTAATCAGACGAAGTTACAAAAGTTCTTTGACTGTTGATATAACAGTCTGTACAAGTGATGCTCATGACAATTTTTACTTTATGCCACATGTGATGTGATTCAGCCAGAGCATAATATGTAATACTCATGTTCTTAAGCAAATATTTACTCTCCATTGGTCAGCAGGCATTACCAGGGCTAGAATCCTGATGCAAACAGATTTTTATAAATGCATAATATATTAATTGTAATTATGTACCAATATACTAGAATTGGCTGAATCCCAGAGAGCAGTAAAGAACAGAGAGGGTTGGAGAAGTTGGTGGCATCAGCTTTACAGGCACCCCCACAATATCAGTAGAAGTCAAGGGATTGGTGTAGGAGGATAAATGACCAACACACTTACACTGCCTGTGATTCTGCAGTAAATTCTGCAATAGACCATACTCATAAAAGCATTGATAGATGCAATAGATACTGTAATAGACCATACTCATAAAAACATTGATAGGTGCAGTAGATGCTGCAGTAGACCATACTCATAAAAATATTGATAGGTTCAGTTATGAAAGTCAGTGCAGGAGCAGGAAAGGACAGCTACCCCAAATAACAGTTGACATTTTGGCATCTATTCTGAAAACAGACTGGTTCAACCCAACGGCATGGATGAAAAGAGTCATAGTGGTACAAGGTATTTACTCATATTATTGTGAAATAGTTCAGGATTGTTGTCTTTTGAATTATATCATAATGGTTATTGGATGGCGAGAAGGATAGGAAGAGGAGAATGGTTATAAACACCCACCAATAACATGCAATTATTATAGTTAATGTAGATAACTTGGGTTATCCTATATGTGAGATTTTTAGTAATTATTAAATTTTTTTCACCTTTTCATAATTTTCATTTATTTAATATGTTTAGGCCATTCGTTCCTAACAAAGTCCAATAATTTCATTTGAACAATTTATTTGTTCTGAGAAACTCAAGAATTAAAAGTTTATGGAGACAGTTCAGAAATTTATAATATGATCTTCTGTCTTTCAACATTGCTAGAACAATTTGTTACATTTACATGATCAATACTACGTACAATATTGTATGAAAGTATGTTGCTTGGTCATGAGTGTATTGCCAAGTCTATGTTTATTTGTTGGGTATTATTTTTTTTTTAGAGACTCCTGAAATTTATAACATGTATCATTATGAGCATATGATAAATCAGATTGTTCTCTTAGCCAAATGTATATTTTTATTTAGTTTTATTCAATAATCTTTACACATTATGTATGAGAAATCATCATGAAATGCGACATTTTCAGTGCCTAAGAGAATCAATGAGTTTCTTTTATCTCTGTAAGATTGAAAGAGTTGTAGTTGTTCTCTTGATCATGAGTGCATGGTTACTTCAAGTGCTCAGGATGTTGATGTCTAGAGCTATAGCTTTATGTACTAGAAACATTCCTCCAACCATGAACTAGCTTGCAGCATTTTGCATAATAATTTAGATAAAATCATTGTTACATCTGAGATTTGACTTTTGTCAAAAGTATTCTTGTGTAGATTGACATCTGTGGTTTCCTATGGACTTCCTGTAAACAAGAAATAAAAGAGCAAGCACTAATGCAGTGCCAGATATTTTTGTCCTATGAATATTCAATTTTATGATCAGTTTCAATTTTTGTCCTGTGAATATTAGTTATGTGTTTAGGTTGAATGGGAGAAAAATTTTAATCACGTTTAGATTATATTTACATAGCATGCAGTAAATACCAGATGTGGATGTGTGGTTTCTTTATATGGATTTCTGAAGTGCTTTCTTATATATATTTTATAGTCTCCATACTTCTTTTTTATATTAAGACCAAGTTGACTTTTGAAATCTTAGTATCCTTGTAATTTTGGTTTATTTGTTAAATCATGTTTATGTCCAATGTATCTTATCTTGTGCTGGCATTTTACCTTACAATTTTGAGAGATTAACCTTGGCAAGAAAAGAATCGGTGTAGTAAAACTTTGTTTTTGGAAGTGTGCTGTATCTATCTATGACCACAGTGCCTTTCACTGTTTGTAAAAGAAAAGGGCCTCGTACTTAAATATGCTCTTGGTGCAATCTTTTTTCTGTGTCATGCATGTAGATGTTGATCAACAGCCAGCTGAAGATAGCTGACAAAAGATTGAGACAGGTCCAGGAAAACTGACTTCTTGACTGTCATAAATCCTGTGCTGGTCCCCAGTTTTTAAACTTTTGGTTCTAATAAATATTTTGTTGCACACACATTGTACTAAAACAGAGAACACAAAACATTTTTTTTTAACTTTTTCTTTTAAACAAATTGACATCCTTGTTGAATTGGAAGTCTCTCAGATCTATGTAAATATTGTGCTTAGCTTAACCCCGGCTCCTGAACTGACTTGCCACTCATGAGAAATGCTTGTTGTATGATTGAATTTCAAAGCACAATCATCACAGATGTGAGAGATATGAACTGACCAGTTATATGAATTAAGTTTGTGTTCAAGCGTCTTTCAAGAACTATCTTTTCCAGTGTAAAAGTGGAGACAGCATTTTGCTTGTATCATATATTTTATGTGTGACATTTTTTCTATAGATTTAACAAGTCTTCATTTTTGCAGTTAATGTACCAGTTCTTATTGGTGTATGTCTAAAAATAAATAAACCGCCAAATATTTTTTCACAAACTTAGAGGATTCACAACCCAGCTTATTTATGTATCCCATTTTGCATACAGTATACCCTATCAATGAATGATTTGCAGTTCAGCATCTAATTTTACATGTATAATTATATATGTGTCCCAATGCCCATTGTATGTTTTGTCATGTATCATTCACCAAATTTTTCTTCAGTCATTGTTCATTAGTAAGAAAGACTATTAAAACGTTCATTCACAGCAAACTTGAACTGGACGCCCTCAGAGTTTCGTTATTGTTATTTTATTTAACTGACACAGCAATCACTCAAAGATTTGCATATGATTAAAGAAAAAGCAGCAACTGGGTTACATTGTGCAAAAGCTGACAGCTTTAGAAGCCAACAAGGAAAATATCATTGGAGGTTTAGTCAAGTTCTATGTCCCTTTATAAAAAAATAAAATAAAAGTGAAAATAACAAAACATAGATTTCACATTTTATATATTTATCTTCTATTTGACAGTCAGTTTTTCTCTTAAGTGTATAACACTAGGCTAAAACATGAAACAATCTGTAACAGTTCTTATGAGTAATGATGAGCACCAAATGAATCCAGTCATATGGAATGCAATCTAACTACAGTTATGGTGAAGAAAACACAATAACAAGAAAACATGACTGAGGATTGTAAAGATGAAAATATAGATACATTGTCATTTTCTTTCCTTTATAATATGGCAAAGAAATTCTTGTGATATATATTTTTCTTCTGAAACAAACACAAAATAACAGACCCTTCTGTGTCTAAAATAGATGATGATTGCACATTATTATATCTTTCATTAAATATGAGATATAAATAATTGTAAATACTTGCAGAATTTTATTTTCTTAAAATAAATTAGAAGTTTATTACAATATCTTACGTTGACCAAGCATATTACAACAATGTTAGTCTCAAAAGTCAAACAACGGTCTATATGACAAACATATACAGATATTCTTGATGAGCAAATATTTTACCTCTCAGATTTGTGCATTAAATGCAGTGCGACCAATCCCAATTGATTATCTTGGGCAAAAGAAACTGACAGCCAATTTTCTATCTTCATAATGTCTATCCAGCTGATCAGTAGAGAATGCTTAGTTCTAACTAATGCCTCTTTATAAATATATGATATGATAAATATGCAGATTAGAAAGCTCCTTTATAATTCCAGTAACATAAATTTAAGTAGAAAGTGAAGAAAAAAGAGTATTTATCCATGTCTAGTTCCTTTATTCACTCTTCTACTCTTCAAAAATAAAAGTTAAAAGTGAATTATTTTAAAGATAAAAGTCATTTTGTGCTTTGTTAATGTGATTAGAGGTTGTGACAAAAACAGTGGACCACAAAACTCCTTTTCCACAGCAGTTCTCACTTGTTTTTGTTCCTGATATCAAACACATGTTCAAAAACAACAAATTTAAACTTCAGTTACAACAAAAATTAATAAATATAATACTGGGAGATGAAGTAGTTTGTGATTGGCATAACAGATGTACAAATTTAGTATATTAAGGAACATTTCTGAAGAGCTACAAACAAGTTACATGGAGAATTTCAATGAATAAACTTTTTCAAAAACTCACATGCACCCAAAAAAGATATAGAAGAAAGGCCTAATTGTAATGATGAGGTCCATCATGTATAAAGGCACTGAGTAGCTATGATATAGGAATATAAGAGCAAATGAATACATTTACCCAATATGTCCAGATAACACTGAATTTGGTAGAGATGCCCAACACAAAAGTGTTGCAGTAATATACAGGCAACAATATTGCATAGACTTGGACTTTTTCAATGGTGGATCTACTGGTCTTAATGTCTTGCCAACACCATCCCACACTCATCCTTAGACATTACTGAATAGACAGTCCTGTGAAGGATAATACATTTGCAAAGCCTCACCACAGATATATGAGAAAGTCTATTTAAAATACCGGTAATATATAATACCAAACAAATTATCAGGCACAGGGAGTTGTGCATACTATCTGTCATACATAACAGGGTAAGGGTCCATAATCTGGCTTGTTCAATGTCAGTTGCAAGTAATGTGCTCACTTAACATCCAAATACAGCTCATCATTGGGCAAAGTTATATTTATAATCAGATACTTCAGAATCAGTGTTAATCATCCAACTTATTTGGTGGATTTGAATGCCAGGGTCACAGTCCTCAATCATGGCAGATACACATATAGTATTTATGTCTTTACTCTAAGTGGACAATAGTCACTGGAGAAACCAAGAAAAATGGAATTTTCTGCAAAAGCTCGAGCAAAATTTATACATACGTAGCGCAGAGACGTTTGTTGTGAGGAATAATGCTTTATTCAAATATATACACAAACAAAAGAAGAACAAATTCTTTGTTGTTATAGGACCAGCTACATAAATCAACAGAAAATAAGAGGAATATTCAGCTTCATTATTAATAATCCAAAAACTTTTACAGTACCCAAAATGTACACATCAATCTGGAAAGCAAATCAAAATTGGTCACTAGTTTGTAGAATGTATTCTGAGATACGAAAACTGCATGGATAGGAATGCATTGCTTCCGCTCTGCAAAAAATATACAGAAGATGAACAAACAAAAAGCATGAAAGCATGGTAGGAAGATGAAGTCTTCCAGTCAGGCAACAATGCGAATGGCTACAACAACTGATTCATTTAATCTTCTTGTACTCATTTTTTTTGAAAACTTTGAGATTCTGAGACCAAAAAAAAAATCTTGTACAGATATTATATGTTAGATGACAGAGTCCTGTCCACATGATAAGGCATTTGTATATATATATTTTAAAAATCTCCATTGTTTTTATGTACTTCACTGCAGATGGAAAATAACTGTTCCAGAAATGCTGATGATAGCAATGGACTGTTATTGACAGGCTTTATTGTCATATTAGCTATACCAGTACATATTCATTCTGTTCATGAAGATCATACAAGACTAATTGTAATGCAGATCCTCTGAGCTTAGAGACATGTAGGCAGTATCTGAATGACACACTAGATCTAATAGTGCCTTGTTGTTACAAGTAAATAAACATTTCATGAAAATGTAATATAAGAAGACAGTTTTCATCCTATATGGTAAAAATCAGGTCATTGGCTTGAAAACGATTTTCTGCCATTACTGGATTAGCACAAAAGTCTCAGTTCTCACTCTCTCAGGATCTCATATTAGCATGGCAGGAAGTCTCTTTCTGTTTCCACAGCACAATCATAGCACAAAAATAATAATATGAACCAAGGCTGTGTTTGAAATGTCATTTTCATATCTTTTTTGCACTCAGTACAAAGCTTGTGAAAGTGAAACAATGAATAGAATAGCAAGGCTGAATGACGAAAGGGGAAAAGAGGAAGGGAGTCATCTCTATGTGTCTTGCTTATCCGAAAC
Source organism: Peronia peronii (assembly GCA_039654565.1). Lineage (NCBI taxonomy): Eukaryota > Metazoa > Mollusca > Gastropoda > Systellommatophora > Onchidiidae > Peronia > Peronia peronii. Next base: position 12,882 of record JBCEWB010210193.1, read on the forward strand.
AAAGCAAACAGTTATTGTAAAGACATATAATCCCTTATATGAATAGCTAAAACTGTCACCTCAACTTGAAGGTCAGGGTAATTATTAAGAAAGTTCCCATCCTTAATCACATTGTCAAAACTCTGTATAAATTTAACACCCAGTTACTGAATGTCTTTGGTTATTTTATCAGTTTTATTCCTGCTTCATACAAATTAAAGGTTCCCTTTCTCCCTTATGATAATCATTTTATGTGGTAAGAAGAGAAAATGCATTATGTGTTTTTCAAGCATCCTGACGTAATGAGTAAGTTCGTGGCACAGCAGTATCAGTTGAGCCAACAATTCATCAATGGATACTCATAAATATGCTCAGTTACTGAGGAGGGGTAGCCAGTAGCTACTGACGAGTCACCAGTTGTGCTATTATATTGTAACAATTATAAGGCAAATTTGGAGATCAAATAATTTCAGATAATATGTCTGACTAGGAATTTTTCATTTCTTTCACTTACTTGACATACATAGATTTTGGTTTAAAATTGAATTTCAAATTAATTTCAAAATACTTGTATGTGATCAGGTCTTTTTTTTCCAGATTCCACAGTGAATGCACTGAGTGTCATAGTCTGGTAACTGTGGATATCCAACAGCATATTTAGCTCTTGAAACATGTTCCAAAGGGCTTCACTTATTAAGACAACTGTATATGAATTTGTTATAGGATTTCTTCATGTTCTTCATAGCCATTAACTCCATCTTGAATTATTAGGTTACTCCTGACAAGTTGTGGGCCAGTCTAAGACATGCCTATTTACTGTTAATTGAATTAGCTAAATATTTAATTTTCTTCCCTGGGTTTATTCATTTAAAAGTGTTCAGAATGACAGCAGAAGTTATAATTTTGCACAATTCAAGACCAAACTGTCGAGCATCACATGCATGTTACATCATGACAAGTGCCCTAAGTAAGTCTTTTAAATGATTTTATTTTTAAAATGTCCATAATGTAGCCTATATCTACTGTTGTAATTTCATTTACATCTATATTAAAATTTTCATCTATATTACCATCTAAAGCCCTGTCGACTAAAAAGACCTCTAAATTCTGACATGTAGCATCATATGCATAGTTAAACCAAAAAGACAATGCAGTGTGGTGCATTTGTCAAGATGAAATTTATATCCCTGCCAACACAGCATACAATTATGCTAAGGGTAAATATTGTTCCTGCAAAACACTAAAAAACAAAGCAACAATCTCTTGTGGAAAAGAGAGGTCTTGCCAAAAGCATGGGTTCATCACACAAATAAAAACAACACAAATAGAAATGGTCTCAAGTCAAGTGTTAATTATTTGATACCAAAGGTATTTTGCTAGAGAGACAAATTGGATGACAAAAGATTAACTTATTTAAAACAAAAATCAAGGTAGCTTTGATTTAAAGCAACAATGAAAGCCATATTAAGTGATCAAAGTAACAATTGCTGCAAGTCTAAAGGTATAACTACCCAATATATTGATCAAGTGCAACAAAACTTGAAATTAAGTACATAGGCCTAAAGCCTTGAAAAGTCATCATATACAGAACAAATGGCAGTCATGATCCCAACTAAAAAAAAAGCATTTATTTCCAAGTGAGACAAATTCTACAACTGTTATAGTGGCATTAAGTAATGCTTCAAATACAAATTCAATTTCTAACTTGGCCCTTAAAAGATGAAACAAACTTGCCCAAGGAGGAAACAATCTGAAGATTGAAAAAAGAAGAAAATTGGGCTGATGAATCTACCTGCAAGATTATTTTGCAACATTCTCAACCAAGTAGCCTATCAATTCTGACTCCTCAAAAAACACTTCTACTAAGAGATAATGGTCCATTAATTCAAAGAATCTATGGATGTCAAATATAATATGACATAAAATACATTATACACCACCATCCAAAATAAGTCAACAAAAGGGGGAAAAATTGATTGCCGCCCAATAGAGCGAGCAATGGTCGAATTTTCAATTAATTGACACGTCGGCAATAATAGCCCAGCATCTTGCACTTCTCACACAGATGTTGCGGGTGGACCTTGCTCTGGTCAGACACATCAAGGCCATCTGGCTTTTCCAGGGGTCTCTGCAGGATTGGGCGAAGGGAGGGGGAAGATTGAAAAAAAAATATGTCTTTTATGATCAGGTCAACCTAGCAAACTTAATAGTGATTGTATCTAATAGATATATAATTTTCTATATCCTTATAAGCTTATATATAATAGGGCGCTATTGCATTGTTTTCAATTAACTTTCCAAATTCAGGACAGCATTAAAGTTACTTTACCAAACTCTATTTCCGGTTGTTTTTTCTTAATGACCCAATCCGTCCTTGAGGTCTATCTATCACTACACCTGACCTTTATCAGTCACTAATTCTTGATGTCTTTCATGCTTAGAATAGACTGTTATGAGGAACTACGCCATTGTTCCCCATTGATAGGGCATAGCAGAACGCAGCAGTTCACTTTATTTTCGCAAACCTGAAGTGTATTACAAAAAAGAACAAAAATGTGGAATCAGGAGTATTCTGCATACATAATATCTGTCGTTGATATTACGCCCATACACTTAGCATATGTCACCTCAAAAAAGCAGATCTAAGCAAGTGTTTATCATGTCTTGACGTAATATAAACGATCTTTGTCATTATGACATGGGCATGATTGTTTGATCTGTTTCCATGATATGACATACGAATAACCTTTCCACTTGTGTTCTCTAGGTTTGGTATGTATCAGAGTGTCAAATAACAATAGTACATTTACGAAATATTACTTTTATGTTGATATTCATTTTGAATGTGGAATATCTGGACTAATCGCAGCTGTGTCATTCAGAGAGCATTAGATTTCATTGATCTATTGGGGGCATGAAAATGAAGGACACTAGACTCAAGTAGAAAAGCGTAGAGCAATTAAAGTCAGAGCCAATTCTGCAGAACGTTCTACCTCGGCAGAACGTCCCATTAATAGTTAAATTAATTTATAAAAATTGGATTTGTATATCTTGTGGAAAATGCAAGGCAATCAAAAAACATTCTTATTAATGCTATAGCTTTGAAAAATGCATGTACCGGTATGGCTCATGCAAAATAAATCGTTCTTTTTTGCTCATTTGAAAATTGTCCAAACGATCTCAGTTATGCTTAACTCAGCAGCTTTGAATTATAAAATTTAAAAATCACCCAATTAATTAACGAATCTGCAAAACAAAGTTTGGGAAAGACTTTTTATTTTTTTATTTACATAAAGTCTACTGAACTTTACGAAAATGTTAGGCACCGTAATATAATCTGAATGAAGCTCGTGCTTAACCAGTATCTGGAAAGTATCTCTGGCCACAGTAAAGTTTACACCAATAAGAAAAACCGCATATGTATGTTTTTGAACAATGTATGGCCCTGATCGTTGAACAATCGTTCTTTTCCTAATATTTGACTTCCAGAAAGTCTTTAACTTGGCAGTGTCCATAAACCCAGAATAAAGAGGTTGTTATAACCGTAGGAAAACAAAAGCAGCAATTTTCTTTTTTAAATAACTGTTTTGTTTCGTTTACCAAATGATCTATTATTGGCCACTTTCACAGAATACTATTATGTAACAGTGTGTCTATGGCCACTATATAAATTGTGGCCCTTTCCAAGTTATGCTTTGAGTTACCTGTTTATGCGGGTAGACCAGAATGTGGCACTTGATGCACTCCTGTCCCATATTGGCCCAACTGTTGCCGCTCATCCACTTTCGCTTGCACTTGGGGCATTTGTACTCACCGAAACATCGCTTTTTACCTTGGTAAGGGGTTAATCCTTCGCCCTTAGGACGTGCCTGGAGCAGTCATAACAAAACGCATGTTATATTCTTATTCAAGACAGACTGTAAATTTAGCAACGTTTTCTTTCACTTATCACGGAACACCTCCCGCACCCCCCCCCTCTCTCTCTCTCTCTCTCTTTCTCTCTCTCTCTCTCTCTCTCTCTCTCTCACGCACAGAACGTGAAGACTAAAATCCCCACAGTTTAGCCTAAGTTTGTGAGCATAAGTTACATGTCTTCCCCGATCGTAGAAATGCATTAGCCAGCTGGTGCGGAACTGTTTTGGGGGGGTGGGGGGGGGGGGGGTGGATAGGGGTATACAAGCTGGATAATCAATATCGGCTATGTCTTACGACTGAATTCCTATGTATTACAACTGCAATCACTTCGAACTACACGCACTATTGCAGTCTTTTCGTGTCACTGCTACAGTCATTATTGTATCACTGTCGTACTATTTCACTAAACAGCTACCATGGGCCAACAGTGATCGCAGGTTAGAACATACTAACCCACCGAAGAACACACAGTCAACATGCATATTCAGATGTGATGGAGGGCCAATATATTTGAGCCATAACTCTTGCATTTCCATATTTCGATCTCTGTTTTGTCGATGGTATCAAATCGGCAGACTGCTGATCTAAATTAATATCCAAAATGACCAAAGGTCATTTACATAGCCATAATTATGCTCGAATCTTTTTCTCTTTTAATCTGATTTCTGCCTAAAGTATTGGTTCATATCATCTTCATCAATCCTCAAGCCTGTCTAGTGCATCAGGGTACCTGTGACAAGTCATGTCATGTAGCGTGTCTTCGGCTGTTGGACCTGGCGAAGTCTATCCCTTTCCAGCGGATTTCAATTTTAGAAGTTTTTCTTCTCCTAAATGAGTCTTCAACTGTGATTTTATTAGACCCATCTGCCTGACGGGTCCATTGCATCCAAGAGCGATCAACTGTCCAAACACAAACCATGCAGCTCGTTGCATAATGAAGACGATGGGTATCTTAAGTCTCACGGCCAGTCAAAATGTGTCTTAAGTCGCTGGACTAGAATAGACAAAACGGGGGTTGAAGTCGATAAAGGCAGTCTCATGTCGATGTCGTTATGTGGCAGAAATCAAAAGAACATTCAGTTCTGAATAAGAAAATTGTTGCTCTTATGGGCAGAATATAAGCATATCGGGATATTGTAGGGGTGAATTGTTGATTCATGTGGATAAATTGTTCATATTTGCCGATCTTTCTTCTATGCTGAGGAGTCATCCCTTGTCTCTTCAATTTGCAATACCGCTAGCAAAGCTCGCTCAAAACTATTTTTGCCAAATGAAAGTGTATGTTTTACATGACGGTGGTAATTCAATTTAATGGAAAATCGACATACGGTCATTTTGATTGGTTGAAAAACTATTGCCATATTCACTCTCATAGCTGCTACATCTCCTATCGATACACTTAACTCTTTTTTTTTATGAAGCATAAACATAGAATACGGTATATATTAAAGTCCGACAACCCACCTCGCATCCGATACAGGACAATATAAAAATCTATATCTAAAAATTGACTATCAGTGCCGGAAATTTATAAAAAGAATTCCTATTCTATTCTATGATAACCAATATAAAGACTTAAAATCTTTTTTTTTTTTTTTTTGGAAAAGGGGGGGGGAGAAGGGCGCGTCGTACTTAAAGTGCAAAAACAGGTCATCAACAATCAGTTACGTGTACATTAAACCTATCTGGAGATATGGGGCAGAATGATTGCCATTGCCCAGATAACAGCGAGAGAGACTTCCTGGTCAGTCTGAAGTTTGTAGCATTTACAAAAACAGCATGGATGAGCAGTATTCACTTCGTCCAAAAATGCTTGCGTCCGTATCATACATAGAATTAAACCGTCCATTTGCTAAACAGTTGAAAATTGTCCTACTGACTTTAAAAAAGAGCATGTCTTTAAGTAGGTCTCCATAAACCATAAAGAGAGGGTTTGTCATAATCGTGGAGAAATGGCTTGGGTCGAAAACATACTGGTCCGACAATCCAACAAAAATTTGGCGACAAAGTCACGGATTGAAGTGGTGCAAGGAAGGAAAATATAGACAAAACGGACAGTATAATTACAGTCACCTCCAAATGTCGCTGACCGGTAGAGCAATCGGATTGAAGTACGACATTTTCCATTTTCTTCGATTTGTCGGACGAACTTTGCTCACGTGTCTAAAAATGGTCAAGGCTACCAAAAATTAGGTAGACCTACGGTGCGAAGATGTGCGATTTATTGCCTATCACGTGGTTATTTATTTATTTTTTTTATTATTCAACTTTGGCTGATACAACCGTAGGCGTAGTTGCCAGCTATGTCTCTAATCTCTCTATCCCTCTCCCTCTCTCACACACGCATTTCCTGTTTCGTCCAGGGACATGAAATTAGGCCTATCTAATCAGCTAGCCTAGTTTCACTCTAACTCTAGATCAGTAAAATAGCGAGTTTTCCAGCTGGAAAAGAGATGCACTCCTACAATATGTTTAGGATCGACCAACAACCACATTCGTACACATTAAAAAGCCGCAGGAAGGCGACAGTCTGATGGATTAACTGTGTTTACGTTGTTTCCTTCGACAGCCGCCTACCTTTTGATGGCTGCTAATTGGACGGAGCGGTGTGTTTTAGGCCTTATCAGAACAAAACTGGGCAATGTTTCCTTTCGTTGCCGAAAAGATATTCCTAATTCATAATGGTGTTGTTACCAGCACTGCATCTGACTTTTTCTTTCATCGGTCGCACACTAGGCAAACGTTTCATCTGACACTCTCACTCTTTACTCACCATTCTCTTCCTCTCTCTCTCTCTCTCGATCCTTCTCCCCTTCCCCCTTTTCTCTCTTTCTCTCTCTCTCTCTCTTTAAAAAAAGAGAACTTAAAAGCGAATGAGTTCCAAACTGAGGGGTAAAAAATCATTTCAATAATGTGGGATCTAGAATTAAGGCCTTTACTGCCACCATTCTATGGAAGACTAGCAATGAAACAAAAGTAACACTAATTATCACTGCCAACTGTCACACATTCCACGGTCAAATGAGATGGCAACTTTTCATATTAGTTTCAATAGGTCAGATGCAACACAAAACAAATCATCCTATAGCACTTTTAGCAGTTGAGCATAGGCTAGTTATGACGTATCTTGTCGGCTTCCCACGTTTCCTGAGTTCTCCGCGTCGTTGTCACCTGCACATAAGACCAAACTGGCATTTGTCACTCCAAATCTGTCACGTCATATCAAAACAGTAACCAACTCTCGGCACTGGTTGCATGTCATGATATGCAGTCTTTTCTCTTTCTACAACTGATATGCCCTCCTCTGAATTATTTAGTGATGAAGGATTGCTTAACATGAAGTATATTCTTTATCAGCATAGAATGGAATGCACTAGAGTAGAAGCTGACTAGTTGTTATGTCATAAAATAAAACAAAATTAAAGAGAAAAAGATAAAACCTTTTTTTTTAATTAGAAATTTTAAAAATGAAAATAAAGCAAAATGAAATGAAAAAAATGGAATAAAGACCCATCAAAACAAAACAAAAAAATCAATTACTTTTATCACTGATACTTGTGCTCCAGTTACACCTACACTGGAAAATTTATGGACATATGTCAGAGACGGTGAGATAAGAAGCTTCTCCAACCTTTTCCTGATGACGGTACCTTTAGCAGCTCCACTAAGGGACTTTTAATGGCAGTTGTAAAATTAAAATAATAATTGAAAAGTGACGCCATTCGGGAGAAAGGGGAAGCGGCGGGAGGGGCGGGGAGAGAGGAGCATCTCGTTTGAATGGCTTTTCAGAGATTTATTATTCTTTTGTGTATTTGGCCAAAAAAGAAAAATGAAGAAGCCCCTAGTTCATCTAGACGATCTCAGATTTCAAACTTATTACTATTTTCTTTTTTTTTACTACTGATTCACCGAGTGTGATTTTGAAAGTCTGGACTATCTATTTCAACAATGTAAATCTGAGGTCCTCTCGTGCTATTCTTAGCTCACAGTGACGTTGGAATTACTCGATGCTTCTGTAGAAGCAGCCAGCTCCATGGTGAAGATTGGTGTCACCTGAAGCTATTCTCAGCTCCTAGGTGGACATTCGAATCACCAACTGTTTTTCTGGGGCCTGATCCCTTTGGGGAATGTTGAAGTCACCACATGCTATTCTGAGCTCTGAAATCTTTTTGAAAATTAGAGTCACCATATGCTTTGTTCTTCTTCTTTCTCTCCTCTTTCTCTCTCTCTCTATATATATGCTGTGAAAATAACATTGTGCGATAGTTCTACGACATGTAAAAATACCAGCGGCCTATCTACTTCCATAACAAGCTTCAAACCTGATCAGCGGTTCCTTCCCCTTAAATTAAGGAAGCTAATAAACCCTGAAAGCATTGGCTAATCTAGAAGAAGGAGCAGTATGTCCCTGTAACCTTCGATAGAACGATATCATGCGATAACAAGGACCATAAACATGTCATGCACGTGAAGTGTTTGTGTGGTTGGGGGGAGGGCGATGGATGAACATGTAAGTGAAAACAATTAATGAGTGAAGATCACGTTTCTTGCAGGAGGAGTGAGAGAAACAGTTCAATTCCTTGCATGCCAAAAACTGTGGATTTGAAACGTCATGAACACAAGAATAGACCGTTTATCTAAAGACCTTTTCGGAAATGCAATGCCCTTGCCCAGACAGCATCTGGAGAGTCTCTCGAACCATCCTGAAATCTGTATCACTGAGAATATGGTATCGGAGAGCAATGTTCCCTTCGTTGAAAGATGCTTGCAGCGCTAACCCTCATCAACATTTAAACAAAAAATAATAATAATAAATCGCCCTTTCGTTAACAACTTCAAAATTATCGAATTGACTTCAAATAGATCTATACCTTTAACCACGAAACTGTTTAGTTGTTGTTGAACAAAAAATCAAAAGCTTCCTCCTAATAATGAATAAATGATTTCCAAAAACAAAATAAGAAAAAAGAGGTTTCACTTCCTTAGCGAAAAGGTCTTTTCAAAACCCTAGAATTTCTAGCATTTACTGTTATGATTTTTCCTTGTGCAATCTGTTTTAGTGTAGGTGCGAGAAAGCATGTGTGTATGTGTACGTGCGTGTGTGTGTTTGTGTATGTGTGTGTGTGTGTGTTGGGAATGATTCTAGTGTCCAAATCCTGTTGAGAGTGTGCTTAAACAGAACGGGGAAGTCATAAGTCTTTCCCTCCCCATTCCTCGTCTTCCCTGCCCTCCCTCCCCCCTTTCAACTTCTGTTTTTGTTTTGTTTATTTTGTTTTTGTTGTTGTTTTGTTTTGTTTTTGTTTTGTTTTGTTTTTTGGTCAATTGTCGTTTGTCTTTCACCTGTGGGCAGTCCTTGATGTAGTGTCCCTTCGTGAAGCACAGATGACACAAGTACGAGCTGGGCGGCCGTTTGCCCAGGCGTCTGTCTTGGGACAGGGTTAGGTCCGAGAACTGGTCAGCCAGGTCCACTATGCTGCTGTACGGAGAAGGGCTGGACACTGATTGAGGCGGGAACGGGGTCTGAAAATCAAAGGAAAAAACACACATATCAAGATTAAAATGTTAAGATATGTTTGAATTCTGTCTGGGGTAAACGAAAAACGGAAAGGAACATTTGTTGGACCCCATAGGAACATCAATACATAAAGTCAGAACTGCATCGATTGATTTCATTATCCTTTGCTCTCTCCAAATTAATTGACACGACATTGTTCTCTTTCGGTCTGCCTTTCTCTCTTTTATTCTCTCTCTCTCTCTCTCTCTCTCATGTTTTATTATAAATTTATTTTCTCCCTCCTCCCTTTTCTCCCTTTCTCTCTCTCTCTCTCTCTCTTCATTATATATTATTTGTAGGAATAAGTTCTATAGAAGACCTACAGCTAATTGATTACCTCTAGAATTCTCAGAAGAGAGAGCTCAAATCAAAGCAAATTTTCTTAATGTATTGTGATTTTGATAAATAAGATATTTCAGGCTAGAATGCGTTATAAACTAGCCCCACATAATCAGTAAAGAAACATACAAACTGATATCATCCGTTGTGCAAAGTGTGAAGACCCACTGTTAGCATGGGTGGGCCTGTTGGGTAACTTGGTACTTATGGGATTAAATGCCATGCTTAGTTTCTTTATGTCATGAGTTTAACCTTCCATCCTTTCTCCTACACATATCTTTTGTCCGCTCATGTTATCATTTGTATACAATTCATATAAACCTGTTTAAAGTGTTAGCCTTTGTGTCGGCGTTTTCTGCAATCACTTATGCACATACGATGCAGATAGAGAAAGTAGGAGTGAGGAGAATGGGCGGGGGAGGGGGTACTGCCAGGTGTTTGTGGAATTTCCTGCCTGACATTCCACATCTTATATAAAGTTATAATCCTTATCTGAAATCGTTCACCTTTTTTTCCATCGGCCCCCGGTAGACTCAAGAGGCCAGATAACTTGCTAGGGTCAACTGGCGCTTCCCAGTGCTTTCACAATGTTTTACTATGAAAGTATGCTAGACATTAAATTGGCCTGAATGTGAAATGATATAGCAATAGGTAAATATACTTACATAATATATTAATGTATCCCTCTTTCTCGTTCTCTTCATTCTTCTCCTGCTTATTTCTTTTCTCTTCCTCCTGCCCTTTCTAATTTTATCCCCCCCCCCCCCCACTCTCTCTCTCTTACTTTCAGAGATAAACAAACGGAAGCATCAACAGACACAAGGACAGACCGACGGAGAGATGGAATCTGATGACAGTACAAACAGGACGAGCAGAGAGAGGAACAATAATAGAGAAGAATGCAGAGGGAAAGATAGGTTTAACCTTCCAATGCTAACGGCAATTTACCAAAATCAATTGTTAATATTTCCAAAAAGCTATACTGTCATCATCGATGATCTAGTGAAATTAGAGGTGAATACTACTTATTGTTAAAAGATTATACTTTGATAGTGTTATTCTCTCACAAACTAATACAAAATTGTTAAGATTGAAGACAAATAATTCGTCTTCTTCTTCTCTTTTTTTTAAAAATCAGTTTTTGAATTGCATGTGTGTATATGTTTTTTGTTTGTTTCTTTGTTTAATTCTAATTTTTTACTCCTAATTTTTTAACATTGTAAACAAAAAAAAAAATAGTTTGTTCCAAGACTGAGCATTGATTTTTGATAAACTGTCCTTGTCAGGGGACGTCATCATAACTGAATTCATTGGTCTGGGCTGTAAACGGTTTTCCTTTAATTTTGGTCACACTGGGCCCCATAGAGTTAATAAAAGGAAAGAGGCAAGATAAGCTATGCATACTTTAATGATTTTGTCACTAACGTTGTAATTATATTTTCTTGACTAGGTAATCGACTTACGGAGTCTTATGAGTCTATTGCTGTCACACAACAGCCTTGTGTAGATTGTCTTGTCTTAATTGTTTTGGTTTTCTTTGATTTTTTTGTTCTTTTTGAAAGTACATATATTACAACGTGATAAGAAAAGCTGATGGATAACTGGATGAGAGTGAGTGAGTGACTGGGTGAGTGAGTGAGTGAGTGAGTGAGTGAGTGAGTGAGTGAGTGAGTGAGTGAGTGAGTGAGTGAGTGAGTGAG
>JBCEWB010210304.1:5016-24367 GCA_039654565.1 Peronia peronii
AAAACTCCCCCCTCCCCCCCCCCCCCCCCCCCCCCCCCCTTAAAAACTGGAAGATGAACTCTCTTTAATCGAATCCATTAGGTTGGACCCGGCAAATTCGATTTAAGCGGACTCGACTGTAATAAGGCAGTATGTACCGGAGGCTAAAATTAATATATATAGAGCCATCCCTTCAAATGCCTCTGTTCAGACTAAAAATAAAGGCAGAAATACAGACAGAAAATTATCATCCATTTTCAAACAATACAGATTAAATTTTTTAGTCAGGAAATTGATAATCAAAATATGAAAGATTCTTGAATTGCTAAGAAGCAGAGATCCTATAAAATGAAACATTCTCAAAATTCATCTCATCTCTGTGCCAAGTAAAAACCTCCATACTTATGTAAAACGGTTCCATCATCATTGCCACAAAAAGTGCCTTACTCAAGTGCCCAACTTCAGCACCCTTCACTTGCAATGACTGTCACCATGTTATTGTCTAGCTGAGATCTTAACTTCATTTTTATCTGTAAAAAAAAGTTGTGAACCAATTTCTATCAAGAACCAACCCCATCAACTTTGTGTCCTCAGATTGCTCCGACATTTTGTTATCTACAGCAATAGAGAAAAAAGCAGGACCTGAAGAATACCAGACTTTACCAACTGGAATAGCCCACAAGTCAACATCATGATTCTGTGCATGAAACAGTACAATCACTGGGGCAAAATCACCACGACATAAATATACAGCATGTGAAATCAACAATACAGAAGTTATGTGATGATGATGATAGTCATACTCAATTCTATTCAACACAATTACACCCTTAAATTACAAATTCAGAGCACAATCCTACAGATGCTCTAACAACAGATATGCTAGTCTTAAAAGTAAGCAATCAATGTTAATTAATTTACATGTGCTGGCCCAGTGGTAGAATAACTCCTCACAAGGGATCGAGATATACGACGCACGGTCTTCAGAAGAAGAGTGGGTTCTTTCATTAGATGTTTTGGCCTTTAGCTTCCTGACATCTTCTAGAGCGCACAAAATAACATGACATAACTTGGAAAGGTATTTGTTGAACACAGAGCATTTTTGAACAAATGGAGTTTGTGAAGTTTTCAATTACCATACCATTGACGGCATGATGAAACCAACCATGTGCCAAATTTACCAAAATTTAATAAAAAAAAAAAGCAAGTTTAACTAAAAGTAAACGTTTACAAGCCCCTCCTCAGGCAAGGTGTAAGGGAAAGGAATCATCTATCATTTAGACAAGATTTAGGTCAGAATTTGTTCAGATTCTCTTTTTATCTCTCTCCTGCAAAACTTGGGTTTCTTGGCACATGAATGAGTTCATCAACCTGCCAATATGGAGTCTCAGAGATATTGCAAATTTTAAAGAAAGAATATCAAAACACATTCATAACCTGCACACAAAGTCTCTTGTAACCTGACTATAAAGTGGACAGCATCTCAATGTGCTCACGGCACCCTATAACCTTCTAATCTTGATCAACAACAAACGAAGTAAACAAGACTGACTCTGAAACAAGACTGACTCTCAACCACTTTTCATGATTATTTCATCAACAGGTTGATTCTGTTTTGACTAAAGACTGTAACTAAGGTTAAAGAACAGTAGGTAAGTCCTGCGCCTGGACAGAGGACTTACAATAATCACATCCCTGTTCAGTGTGTAAAAGATAAACAGGCAGAGATTCTTTCTTCTCTATTAGTATTTTTTTTTTTAATTTGAAATTTGAATAATAAACATCAAATGTGAATAAAAAATGTAGCTTTAGATTTTTTTTCATTTTATTTCTCTTTTGTCTGTTTTCGTTGTTATATTTTGTTTAAAAACCCAATGCTCTCTTTTACATACGAGTTTTGCTTTTTCCCACCTATCTTACCTACTGATAAAAAAATGTTATGACTGACCAACCGACAGTTACTGTACATACAAAAACAATAATTTGACAAAGCCAAAAAAAAAAAAAAAAAAGTTTGCACAGTACAGTGAGAAACTTTTTCGTAACACCTTGATAATGGAGTCAATACATGGAGACTCAATGCTTTAATATAAATGCATAAAACTGCTTGGTGTAGTATGTGCAACAAGCATATCTAGCATGGCTTATAAATTTAAGAATATCTGGCTTTATAATGTGCTCTATGCACCTATCACCTCATCAAATCAGATGAGTCATTTAACCCCTTCACTGCTCTCTTGATGTACAATGTACATCTTAATATGACTGAGGTTGATGGGCTACTGATATACAGTGTACATTAGCATAAGACATGGTTTTACGGTGATGTAAGCTGTATGTCAAAAGCGCATCTGACCCCAGTCATACTATGATGTACGTTGTATGTCAACGGAACAGTGAAGGGGTTTTACACTCGACAAAAAATGAAATTGTGTTATAGGTCACTGGTGATTCTGCCCCTTTTGTGAAATTTTCCTAGCACTGGGGGAGGACATATGCGTAGAAATGAAGGGGTTAAGTCCTTATACAAATTTTTTTAAACATAAAATTTAAAAAAAAAAAAAAAAAAAAATTACTGTTTTTGCAATATGGAAGAGGTCTACAGCAATAAGCACAGCATAAAAACAAAAAGATGAATGAATTACAAATAAAAAAAAAAAAACTGGAAAGATGGGGAAGGGGGATACATTACACATGTATCTTGCGACCGGGGCAAATCAGTCGAAGTCGCGCTGGGCGATAAAGATCCACGGCCGTTTTCGGTCATTTTTTACTACTTTCCAACTAAGATACTGATATTTTTTTTGTTTTCACAAAACGACAATTTAACCTTTTTTAACCTGAAAAAAGAAAAATTTTGGTGTCATAGTCGGAAAATAGTAAAAAAAAGGTGAAAAACAACTGTAACTCGAAATCACCCAGCGTGACTTCCGACTCATTTGCCCTGGGCCCAAGACATAATTCATAACTAAGCTGCCAGGCATTTTCAGGTCATGAAGAAGAAATACGGGTGCTGTCAAATGTGTGGCATGTGATGAATAATGACATATAATGCTATAAAAAACTGTAAGACATAGCTATCACTCACTGAAACAGTGGTGGAAGCAAAAGATTAAGTTTACAATTCCCAAACCAAAAAGATTTTGCTTGAACAAGGATGGTATTGGTCATCCAGATCTTAAAATGAAACATATAAGCTCACACTTGACAAATTTAGGACACAAAGCAAAAAGAACCAGTAGCGTTTTCTGTTCCTTCATCAATTCACGACTGAGACATGCATGGTCAGTTAGAAAAGATTTTTTTTGTTCTCAATTTCAAAGTGTTTTAGGAGTCAATTCTCTTCCATAAAATTCTCCACTTGTACAACATTCAGGTACAATATAACAGCATGCTGACCCACTACCATGCAGCATCATAAATTATCACACCAGTAGATTTGGTATCAATCTGAGCTCGCTTCAATGAGAACAAGTGACAGGCAATCTTAGCTTCTCCTGGATTAGTGCAAGATAGATTAGTACAGTGGAACCCGCAAGGTCAACTCGCTTGAAGTCAATTCTCAGTTAAAGTCAACCCGTACCGACGGTCACCTTTTTTCCTCTTTATATTTCATTAGTCTTATTTCTGATAATGTCAACACCTTCACAAGTGACACCCCTTAAAGTCAACTCCAAATGACCTACGCTGACCGACTTGCAATTGTAAATTGTAAAGACAAAAAAAAAAAAAAAAAAGTCAGTGGAGAGGGAGAGATTCCTTGTTTTGACACATTGTAGCCTGTGGGCCTATCATGAAGATACTTGACTCTCTTCACCTGTCTCGCACTGGTGGGAATACACAAACACATATCCACATAGCAGTTCCACACTCGGCTTTCGCCTTTCTCGCGTGCACTGGCAAGCATGCAGACACACATCTGGTCAGGGCAACTGACCAATGAACACCTTGACACATACATACTACTCTGAGTGGCACACAGTCGCGCTTGGCCCTCTTCACTTGCCTCACGTTGTGAGAAAAATACACAAACACCTACCCACACTCGGCACTCTTTGCCCAATTCATTGACACACGCGCGCGCGCGCACACACACACACACACACACAGTGCAGACAGTCTTATCTTTAGATCACGTTCATTCCTGCATTCTGTGCTTGCCGTGACTAGTCAGCCTATTACTATAAATAACTTTTATCCGAATGTCTGAGAAAAAGTAGTCTGAATCTGGATACAACGTTGAAACTTCTTAAAGATGTTGACTCGAGGCAAAATACTACCATTTCCAGCTTAGAGTTAAGAGGGGGAGTTAAGAAAGGTTGGTCTGCTCGAGTTTTTTTGTAGGGATAAGGGGCCTAGACCTAACCCAATAAATATAGAACAGATATTTTAATCCCCCCTGCCTAACAGAGATTGTGTCCCCTGAAAACGGATAATGTCAACCTCGCTTAAAGTCAACACTTTTTCTCAAGAGTCCCGAGAGGTTGACTTCAAGCGGATTCCACGGTACTTCCTTCTCATGATGACATGAGGCATCCACCTGCTAAGTTCAATTTATATCCAAGATGCCTGCTCATAAGGTAACCAAAGCTTAGCTAAATGAAGCAGCTAAGTTGTCAATGAATAAGCAGCTAAATTCAATAAATATTGAGCAAAGACCCAAAGCTGTTTCCTCCTCTTAATAAACCCACCCCATGAAGCATATAATGAAATTTCTTTACAATTGTATAAACTACTACTTTGCTTTATTTTGGTTTCTAATCAGACTTGCTACACTCAAACCGTGTTCATTACATCTATTACAAAAGTGCCACAAGAACATGTGACAACCACCAAGACAGCAAGCTTGTATACGAAAGAAAGCCCACCATCTTACCTAACAGCCTTTTTAGAAGCTTTGCGCCTTGTTGGGCGATACTGATACTTGTTCCTATGTATCAAGAACAAAAGACAAAAAATGAATTAAGTTTTAATTTTTTCTATGACTGGTTAGCTACAAGTGATCACCATTACGATTTTATGTATCTTAAATGCCCATAAAAGCTCGCCATCAATTTAACAAGAGCAATATCCTACACTCTATGCCACACAGAAATGCCATTCCTTGACATCCTCAAATAATGATGCATTCCCAAAAGCAGCGACGAAATATTTTCAACTTTACACACCTAACTTTCTGCGCAGTTTTTCTTTGAGGAACTGGTCGACTATACGAATCACTTTCGTCAGACGAGCCAGAGGATGACAAATTTTTGCTCCTGCCTTTAGGTCTTGGTACTGCTCTTGTGGGACGTTTTTTAGCTGACCGAGGAGGCGGTTTTGATCTGCAAATAACACAAATCATCATATCTTTTATGCCTCATGAACATTCTGTATTCTACTCCGCATAACATGCATGATATAAAAATTATACACAAAAGATTCATCAAAGAAAACAAACATTTGAGTACGGATAAAATTGTTTTGATTTTGAAGGGCTAACAATTATGTAAATGATGATGCTACAAATTGAATTTAAACTTCATACTTCCAGATAATTTATGAGGCTTTTCCCTCAACTTAAGTTAACTCCGAGAAATGCAAGACACCCCCCCCCCTTTCTTTTATAAAGTGTACAGATATGTGTGAAAGGTAACAGATAGAGAAGTACCACAGGAAAAGAGAAGGATAGAGAATGCCAGAGAAAGAGACCGAAAATTTCTCTATTTCAAAATAAATGCCATCACAAAAAAAAAAAAAAAACAATCATTAATGCCATTACTTAATGGAATGTGACTGATGCTATTGGTTCAGTAATAGCAAAACTAAAACATTTCTTTTTTTTGTTTGTTTCATGGTCTATTCTTTTTTTTTTCTTTTTCTTTTCATTTTATTTCCTTATTTCCACTGGCTGGCTGCATCAAGGCTATAAATGAAACTGACAAAAATCATCGAATCCAAAACAATCAAGCTAAAAACAAAAAGATGTCATTTTGCAGGTGACATCCTCCGGATAGAACAAATACAAAAAATTAAAATAAGCACTGGCATCAAAGTTGCCTTTTCTTTTCTATTCTACTCCAATTTTTTCCCTATCCAGAGCAAGGGGAAAAAAAGAAGGAATGAGGATCAAAATTCAAAACTTGTACATATCACTTATTCCTAAGGTTGTTTTTTGTTTGTTTGTTTTTTTTGTGCTAGCGGAGTTAACAAAAATAAAAATAACCTTTTGGAAGATCTAGATGGCTTATAGTCACCACTGTCACTGCTGTCTTCATCACTATTCTCATCATCATTGTCTTCATGACTTCTCCAATCCTCAGACCTTGAAGAAAGGTTAAAGCTGACAATGACACTGTCTTCAATACACCAAAGAACAAAGACAATTCTCATTATTTTTATTCCAACAAATAAAATGGATATGGAATGACAAACTGTCACATCTTTATTGATATATGACTAATTCAAATCATATTTTCTGTTGGTATTTCACAAAAAATGAATAATACTGCCAGGAGACATATGGTTAATAGAAACAAAAAAGAAAAAAAAAAAAAAAAAAGGGAAGTTTTTAAAAAATAAAAAAAATAACCCATATACATTGCAAAACTAAATGAAATTATTAAATCAGATGTCAGATTTTCATATGCAGAGCTGGAGTCTGTGGAGGGGGAAATGGATGAAAAAAGAACAAAAATTAAGTTGCTAATCTTTTGGGCTGAGATATTCCCATTCAAAATTAACTTCTGTTATCCCACAGTCAATAAAATCCGACTGCTCAATGAAGTCCTCTTTCACATCCGGCTCACTTCACCTCGCTGCATAAAATATGTTTATATATATAGCTATGTAGATAACTGTATGAAAACTGCCATTCAGTTTTTTTTTTTTATCAGACGAACTTACTCTCTTCTTCTCCTCCTTTTCTTTTTCTCTCCTTCACTATCACTATTCTGAAACAAACAAAACAAAACAAAAATTAAAAGACATGAAAAGAGAAATCTCTGAAGCTCACATGAAAAATGAAATGATGTTTAAAATTTTGTCCTTCATTACTCACTGACAAACAGCTGGACTCTAACTGGAGAGTGTGACAGAAGGATCATCACTTTCAACACTTTTTAAATTGATATTTTCCTTTCTCTCCATCACAGGAGGTCATTAATTCATATCATGTTAGCTTTTGTCAAATTGTGACAAACATATGATTTAAGATAGAAAGAAAACAAATAATGTAATCTCTATAAAGTGATGAAGATGATGGCATGACCTTCTGTTACAGTCTTATTTACATTTTTTCCATGGTGACCACTTTCATTCTACAAAGCAAAATATAATATTGTCAAGAACTTTTTTGCTGATCCATGACATCTTTCAAAAATCGTTCTCAGTTTTATTGGGCAAGATGATCAGGGTAGATATTCTTATCCTTTATTCAGATTTTGTATTGCACTAGGCAAACAAAAAACTACGATTTATTTTTGGAATCAAGGGAAAAGGGGATGGAAATATATTCCCCCTCCCCCATAACTCTTCATGGGTAATTATTTGGTAAGCTCCCTTGGTTATATACAAACTGATGTTCAATAAGATTTCACAGAATTTGGTTAGGAAGATCTTCTCAGCTCACATGTAGCAACATCCATTTCAAAATCTCATTCATCACATGAACTGACGCAGAAAAAAAAAAAAAAAAAAAAAGAGACTCCCAGAAAATAATAATGAAGACAACACCCAATTTCAATAGCACAATCCCTTACCCCAATGTTGTAACGAACAACTTCCCTCCTGGATCTTCCAGATCTGCGGATTCCATACAAATCAGGTTTTTGGTCCCACTCCTGAAAAACAACCACAAATGATATTTGTGTGCTGTTCTGAAACATGAACATCACTTGGTGCACAAGAGGGGGAAAAAAAAAAAAAAAGAAAAAGAAGAATTTAAATAAAAAGCATAACAATTTTCTTGAGTGCTCTCAGCCAGCAAAAAAATCATCTAAAAATTTTCCAGTCATAAATGTTATTACAAAGAATGACAGTTGGGTTAGAGGCCCAGTAGTAAATGAGGAATGGTCAAACTATTTTTATGAAAAAGTAGGAAATTTGTGTCTCCATATTTTATTGGGTAGGTCAGGCACTACCCACTTACATAAGACACCAAAAATCTGAGCTCAGTACGATAACAAAACTCGGCAAATTTCTACTGGTTTGTAAGATAGCTGTAATTTATTTTAAAGGACCAAAAAAAAAAAGAAACGGATTAGATTTTTAATAATAATGAAAGCAAATGTAATGTGCAGCGCCGCTGCCATCATTTTTTTCCATCTGTCTAGATATAATCTCATTTTTCTTTGGAAATTACTCCATTTTTGCATCCGTCTTTTTTAAGATTATGACCATATCAATATTTTTTATTTTGTTTTGTCTGATGATTAAAGCTGTAGCTTTCAAGTACTAACTCTCAAGCAGCCGTTTCCCTTCAACATGAAATTGGCTCTCACTCAATCCTACTTTTCCATTTTTGCAACCCTTGTGTCAGATTTATATCACATTTTGTATTTTGAATAATACGCAAACAAAACTATATAAGCTCATATATTTTCAAGAATATAATAAAATTCAACACTCAATAAAGACTTACAGTGGGCAGGTAAATATCCCAGATCAGAGCTGTTAAAATGCATATCTGATGTAGATAACAGAATCTGACTGCATATCTCTCAACGCAAAAGCAGTTATTACAGACTAAACAAGGTGTGGCCAGTTCAGAGTAACCAGTTTGACTAATTAATAGTACGCCATCACTGAATGTTGTTTTGAACATTCTGTGATCAATCAATAGTAATATGATACTTCTGCTGCTGGTAAAAAAAAAAAAACAAGAAAATATGCAAACACAAAATCTCAAGCATGTCAAAAATTTGTAGGACGTAAACTCGCAGTGCATCAGTGAGTATGCTCGACACAATTAAAATATGGCTTCAAAAGTCAACACTGAGATGATCATATGTTTTCAAGACAATTTCAGACAACCTGACCAAGCCACGTAAAAACTTGTCAAACAGCGTGTATGCTTGAACTTTTTATAGAACAATTATAATTTTGAAAATGAAAGTATTCTTTCAATGCATATTCAATGCATACAACACTGACTCTGCATACTTACATCTTTCAGTTCCCGTATCGCTGTAATGCGTCGCCCACTCGCGCCCCTCGATGTTTCATTGTCATATCCATCTTGTGAATCAGTGTCAAATAAGGCTTTCTCAATGCTCTTCTTTTGGTTCTGCTTCTGCGTGGAGGCGTCCTCTTCATCATTATCATCATCAGAAGAATGATCTTCAGAATGAGTATTCTTTTTTTCTTCACCAGATCCTGACTGTGAATCATTTTTGTCAGATTCATCATCATCATCAGAACTAGAGTCTTTCGATTTTTTGTCTTCTTCGTCTTCATCATCAGATGACTGGAGTTGCTTTGGAAGTTGTGTCTCATCTTCTGATGATGAATTGTTTTTCTTTTTCACATCTTCAGCCTCAGAATCAGAGTTTGAATGGGAACTGGAGTCACTGAAATATTGCAAACACATAGTCCATAAAAAGCATGTCAAAACTGCACAATATGCTGTCCTTTATATTCATCTTCTGTGAAGCCTATGCAAATGCCCAATACCATGCAGAATGTACGGAATTCATCATTAGAAAGTATACATCACCAAATTTTTTATATTTGAAGTTGAAATATCTGAAGTGCAAATATGACAAAATGGTGACGTCATATCTTATGCTACCGATCTATCTGAATTATTGTACGCCACTGGTATTATTAATGCCCCAAATCCTATTTATAGAAAATTCTACCTGTCGTGACAAAATCTAAACTATCAATCAATCAATAATTAAAATTGGGAGATTTATTATAATCCTGAAAAAAATTAAAATGTACCATTCAACTAGAAACAATAAAATTACTTTAATCCATTCGTTTCCTTATGGTGAAGTATTTCTGTTTCTGACTATAAAGCACTTCTTAATGAAAATTTTCAAGTGACAAAGTTAAAAAAAAAAAGGAAAAAGAAAAAGAAAAGAAATGAAGAAATTCAACTTCACATTTGTAGTAAAAACTTATTTCCAGATGGCTGTTCAATTCTATCGTAAATCTGCCAGGCTCATTTTACTCTTTTTGACTATTTAATCAGCAACGAGATTAAGGGGGGCTTTAAAAATTTCAAATTTCCAGAACTGGCACTTTACAGCAGTTACTATTCACTCATACAAAAACAACAGCGACTTTTGATCAGTTGCTGAGGAACTCAAAAGCTGAAACGTTAAGAAAAACCCATATTTTAAAAAAAAAACATTGTAAGAAAACTTATTAAATTCCATAGAACTGTGGCTCATTTATCAATACAGGCATACACATCATGAATAACCAATAAAGGAAAAAATTCTTCCAAACAAAAATACATTTAATTTCACAGTGATCCCCCCTTTATCACACTTAATCAAAATTCACGATGAAAATTCTTGGTTTCAAAGATATTGTTATCACTCAGTGGCAAATGGTTACTGAGCCTGACGACTCTTGAGAGTGTTGCATACATTGTAAGTGTCATGTATTTGAGGGGACTTTAAGGGTTGACAAGCTCAGGCACATCAAATCAATCTGAAGAATTTCCAAAGCAAATAACAAATAAGGTATAGCAAAACCTACTTCTTGCACTTTTTTTTCCTGTTAATTATTTTGTTTAATTTTACTTTTTTTTTTTCAAATTTAAACATACATTGTGCCTCAATGTCATTTATTTATTTCAATGAAAGTAAAAATATTAACCTTGAATCCGACATCGATTCAGCATGGCCATTGCCTTGTGAAAGTGACGGCTTGTCTGTCTGTAATGTGTCACTAGCCTTACTCTTGCTACCAGTTGACCCAAATAAGGGGGTAGTCAGATCAGGTAGCGAAGATAACCCTACCTGAAAAGTACAGGAAAACAAAAGCGTGATACTATGACACTCCATTACACAACGAACTGTTCATATACACTTTGCTGGCAATAAAAATTGAGGAAGAAGACATAAATTATAATCATTCTCAGCAAGCATCTGACAAAATGGGATATTTCATTCAGTCTGTCTATACAAACAAGCATTATACATGAAAAAAAGGAAATATACAATATCAGATTTCATGCCCATTTAATCCGATTAAGAGCTGTACATTCCCATTTAAGTGGTATTATTTTACTTTTTTCACATGTAAATTCAATACTGCCTCTCTGCAGCTAATTATTTCATGTTCCTCGTAAGACTGGCTTTTCTCGCTTTCCTATGAAAATTCTTGGACATATCACTGTTTGTACCTCTGTATAGATCAAAATAGTCAAAAACAAAATAATTTTCCTTATTCTAAAAAATGTATTTACTTTATTTGTTTACCAGTTCCTGAACTGTCATCTTTTTCCAAGTCAGTCAACAATACAGAAATCTTTTTGAAATTCTGATGTTGCAGTTAAGCAAATACAGCCAAGGCATGAAGTTGTGAAATATTTAAGGATTTTATTTTTTCTTCTCAAATCACTCTACGCTAAAAGATTTCAAATAAAGTGAAATAGACTCATCCATCTATATACTGTGACATACAAACAATTTATCAAAGAAAGAAAATGATGAATCTTTTAATAAATATTGCAGCGAATACTGAAATAACAGTGTGGTTAATTGTATAATTCCTCCACTAGCAGATACTGGTAATCATACAGCCAATTGCTATATCTAGTGAGAGATTATGCTTAATAGAATTATTTTCCACTGAAGATTAACAATATGATCTCAAAGAATTCTTCTTTAAAATTACAGGTAAACTGGGGGTATCATCTGAAGACGACACATTGTCAATACAGTTATAACTGAGTCAAAAATTGGGTGAGCAACATATTAAATGAAAACGTATAAAAACTCGTCAAACTTTCTTCAAACACGTTTTTCTACAAAAATGTGAGAACATATGCAAGATACATCAATGCTGTAATGCTGAAAGAAATGAAATCCAACAAATTATGCTAAAACAGAAAAATTAATACTAAAATTAGCTTCACTGAAACTGTATGCATTTTTCTTCTACAACTATTCAACCTATGAAAAAAAATAACAAACAATAATTCACTGTTTCTGCTTTTATTATTTCTTTCATTTTCTTGACTAATAATCTATATTATCTCTCAAAAATAAAACAGACTGTCGAAAGGAGGCTAGCTTACCAAACTTATACCAATACATTTTTCTTTCTAGTGAGCACATTTACATTTCAAACCAGATCATACTGTTTAACCAAAAAAAAAAAAAAAAACAAAGAAAAACAAATAAAAATAGATTTCATGGCTGTCACATTTAAAGCTCTGAGAGACTTCAATTATGATATTGCCTTCATGCTGCTTTAGTAAACTCAAACATAATCAACTAGTTCTGTTTGTCACAAAGGCAGTTTTACACTGGAAAACAAGCATTTTTAAACAACAAAATTTGCTCAAGTTCCACTTTTGGTCAAAATTTACAAAAATGGGTCCCCCTCCGATTTCCACCATTCCCACCTCATTTTATTCCCCAGTGACAGTAGTGGATGTGCACGATACAATTTTCATGAAACACATTCAATGACGTATCACTTTAACAAATTATCTTCTATTACTCAGAAAACATTTCTCAACCTGACGAGATAGCAATCATTTCAAGAGCAGGTCTATGAGTTTGCACAACACCTTGAAATAAAAATCGAAGGTAAAAAAAAATGTCAAACGTCACTTTCACATGGATCAAAAGAATGGTGCTGTTTCAAAGGCTATACATGTTAAAATTTACCTGAAAAAGAGTCTTCGTTAAATCCTACTATCGTCAACAATAAGAAATAAGCTACTAAATACCCTGGATTGTTCAAAGTTACCTGTAGGATCATAAATTGTTTCTGTGTGAAAAAAAAAGTGCCTATCACACTAAAAATATTTTCAACAGGGAAGAATCACTAGACTGAATTCCAAATGGTCTACTTATCTCGAGTTTCATTTGTTGCTTTGCACTCTCCAAAGATGGAGAGGGAGTGCAGAGAAAAAAAAAAAAGAAAGGGCAGGGCAGGCAGTCAAGATCTATGATCAAGTATTTGAATAGCCAAGAAGGATTCCTATCTTTACAGTGTTAAGAAAAATATTCCTTTTATAATAACTTCTACTCTCTAGCATATTAAGCTCCTGTTGTCATGTATTCGTAAGATTCTAAGTGGAAAACTTTAGACAAAATTTACAAAAATGGGTCCCCCTCAGATTTTCCTCAAACCAAGGTCATAAAATGTCAATGGTTTAAAATTGTAAATCATGCACATTTTACGCT
This sequence comes from Peronia peronii, assembly GCA_039654565.1. Taxonomy (NCBI): domain Eukaryota; kingdom Metazoa; phylum Mollusca; class Gastropoda; order Systellommatophora; family Onchidiidae; genus Peronia; species Peronia peronii. The sequence continues at coordinate 18,354 of JBCEWB010210304.1, forward strand.
GGTACACATTCAATTAAGTACATAAATCTTTTAAAAATGATTATAATTTGAGAAACTGAACGGATCCACAGGAATTAAGAGGCAAGATCTGCAGGTATTAGTTCATATTGATAATTGAACAATATTACCAGAAATGAGTGACCCAAGCAAACCTCTCTTGTTCAAAAAATGCTGAAATGGAAAGAGTGATGAAATTTATCTCCTGGGCAGCCTCTGGTCATTGTTGATTTTCCATTTCTGAGAAAGGTTTCTCTGTTTCACATGTTTTAAGTTTTCCCTGGTCTAGCAGTAACTGAAAGTAATATTTTTAATTATCAAATCACATTTTCAACATGCATATGATTTCAAAATTGTTAACAACACTTCAAAGTGAACACATTGAACAGTCTGAACTCTGTAAACAGAACAAAACATCGTTATAAAAATCCAAAGACCTCGCTCATCTTCAGATGTGTATTTCTCTTTTCAAGATGGCGTCCAGAGGTTTGACTGCTTTGCCTGGGCTGGGATCGCGCATTCCTTTTCCAATCACGTGCTATCTGTGGTCCAACCACGTCACATATATCATTTTCTGAAGAAAGATTCATTAGGGTACATAAAATACACATTTTTTTGCATGAAAACAATGAATACACGGAAATTATAATATCAATCATACCCTACTCCCCACTGTTAGATCGGCATCTTACAAGAAGACGCACAAGTGTGACAAGGAAAATGAAGCAAGCTCGGTGATTCAGATAAATCACTGTTAAAAAATTAACAAAATGCTACAAGTGAGAAACAAACGTTGGCAGTACATACATCCATAAAAATGTATCTCCTATTACATTTCTCGCAGTGTGAAACGACGATTTATCAGTCGGGAACACACAAGAATAACACAACAAAGATGGCCGCCATTATGGCATATGAGCTTATTCTAGTGCATTATGGGACTAGCATGAGTGACGCACCTTAGAAGACGTTTATGTCTCTTTCACTCCGTGAGGTAGCTCCGTGTGTCACTTCCGCCGTGATAGCCTTCCCAAGGTGGTTGAACGATGCAAATAGAACGTTTAATATGTGCCACTGAAAAGCTCTCTACATAGTTTATCAAAAATCATAAGAATGACATATGCATTATAAAATCGTACTCCCACAATCTTCTATTTCATTCGTGGTTACAAATAAGAATGAACAAATTTCAAATATTTTTTCTCGGATTGAATTACCGAAGTCAAGACGTGAATTTGGGAAATACAAAGAACAATTTGAGAATGGGGGTATATCAAAGCAGCATGAGGATTTTCTCGTCTTCCAGACACAATGGTACTTAATTATTTCATGGATCCGCTGAGGCATAGACTACTATTTACTCTTACGTGTTCCCGTTCTAAGAAGCTATGAAGATGGACTGCTTCTCATATCCATTACTAAGCTAAGTACATGTACTACACAACAATGAGCTGTTATAGAAATAGCAAATGATAATATTAGAACAACAAGGTACACTACGACTGAGTTCATTATCAGATTCATTAAGCCCTGACATGACATGGTCACTTTCAAAAAGTCAAATCCTTTTAAACTAGACCTACTATCTTACTTTCTTGTCTTTCGCTGTCTTCAAATCTGACAGTATTCCTGTTTCCAAACTTTCAAAATAAATACAAGCCATTAGATAACATCAGATACTGCGTCAAATTATTATCTATTATTTTGATAATAAGATTTTAATTAGCACGGGCTGACACTGATGATTGAGTCTGTGATCATTTTGTCCATGGTCAGCAATTGAGATATTTTCATATTTGATTTGAGTATTTGATTACCTTAGAATCTTGTCCATCATTTTTGCAATTAAATATGTTATTAGTCTTTCTGAATCGGTGATTTCACCAGCTACAAACAAATATAATAAACCTAATGAGCTGTGTTTGAGATTTCGTGCCTCTCTCATATCTCCTCGTTGTCTCCTGGCTGTACAATGGCATTCAAAATCAAATTTTTTAATAAAGTTTTGTTATGTCACCAAATTGATATGTGCATTTATCTACCTTACAATCAAAGTGTCGAGATGTTAACTCTAAATACGGTGCAAATCTCTACAACATTACCGAGTGTGAGCCGCAGAGTCAACTACAGACATAAAATAGCCTATCACGCATGCGCCGACCTTTCTTTCACAGCGTCCTTGGCCTCGGAGGAAACGAGGAGACAACGAGGGCATTTAATGCCTGTCCGGCTTGCATGGGTATTACACTATGTTTGGATAAGGCAGGTTTATTAGAGAGTCGATCATGCAAAATACTCACGCCCCCAACATCCTCTCTACTCCCCACCCCCACCCCCCTCGGCCAAATTTCCTTTTCTCTTTGTTTCTCGGAAGTCAATGACAAGTGAATCCTCAGGAGATAAACTTATTTTTTTTTTAATTGTATAACCAACGGAATACCAAGCTCAAAATACACTTGTGTCGGATTAGCACAAAAGTACTTCAATGGATGGTATCCATTCTGAAAATAACACAACACACACGCACAAAATAATAATAAAATAATGAAAAATTACACGACATATAAATGTGTCATGCAATTTATTAATTGTAGGGCCTACATGCACCAAAATAATTATACTGGCTGTTTGGGCATATTCACTTTTATTAGTCACTTTATAATCGAACTATTCAGGATGTGTAGATTTCACGATAATTTCAGTTCGGATACCGTTCATTTGTTCTCATTATGAGCAGGGTGGAAGCTTAACAACAACGCCAGCAACGGCGTATTTCACTACGTCCTGTAAAAAAAAGATCCTAGTGTCTGGAGGCCTATTGCATTTGGTTAGTATGAGGATAAAACCCAACAGATGGTTTTGCAGTGTTAATGTATTCTGCAATACTCCTAGTCAACTCAGTCAACCCCCGCCCCCACCCCCCACCCCCACCCCCTCCCCCATCCCACCCCGCTGGGCTCCTTTCTATGCTATGTTCACCATCATTAAACTGAATCAACCCTGAGGCAGCTTCCACACTGAAAGTGAAATATCCTACATGCTGATTTGAGGAAAACAATGCATTCAAGTCAAATCAAAATATCTGCAAGCATTCTGGGGATGAGTTTTAAATCGCATGGCCTCTAATGTTCTGCCTGGTTACTTTCGATAGGCCTACGCTATTTTCTGACAATACATTCACGAGATGACCTCCACCAGGAGGTTGAAAGACGTACATATAGAACGTCACGTAATACATTCACTCACCCTGGGGTCGGGGTGAAGATGGCGGGTCCCAAATACCATCTTAATCAATCGCCACTGGTACTGCACTGTATGCATGCACCGTACTTGACTATCTTATTATTATTATTATTATTATTACGGTATTATTATTTTACCTAGATATGTGTTTTAGGCCTACATGTATCTTTTTTCCAAGCTTATAACATGTAGAAAGTAGGCCCTGGCTGGAACTCTGGTATATTGAAAAAATGTCAGTTTTCGGCTACATTAATGTACCTTTACCTCCAATACCGTCTCTCTATCATGATGTTTTTCGCTTGGCTTTTTCTATATGATTCAAACGAGTATGACTGCAAAGTAATCTTTTTTTTTTTTTTTTACCCCGGTTAATTTTAACTAGATTTTGTCTCTCATCAGTCTTAAACGGCGATATACTGTAAATAACAGCCTAAAGTGAGCTTACAAATTACACGATAGACTTGTATATAGCAATGGCCCCGACTGAATAATTTGAAATTCAACTGGAAGATGTCTGTGAATAAAGATTACTTTCCCGGGAGGTCAGTAGTTCAATACAGTCATATAGATCGATTTCGTGTAGCGGGGCTGCTGGTAGGTGATTGTGAGTGGTGTTTGCTGGTTAATGCGAGACGCACACGCCCACATAGAAGAGGGGACATGAGAGAGGAAAGGAGAGGGAGCGGGTAGCAGAGGTCGGTTGACGTGGATCTGCAATTCTTGTGAGCGTCTGCTCTGTTTCCTGTTGCAGAGACCAGGAAACACTTTAACGTCACATTATAAGGAATTGTGTAACTCATGGACACCAGTGGTCTTCACTGAGTAATTTTGAAGTAGTTCAATGTATCAACGGTGAAAACACACTGAGATGTGCTTTTGTCGTCACTCTGGTGATAGTAAATGTAGGCCTACATCACACATGTAACCGAAATGATTGCACCTCTTTCATATATCAGGGCTTCAGAATGGTATTGACAATTTGCTGTATTATATAACACAGCCTGCATGTATGGGTATATTATGTAGGTGTCCTCATGAGATATATAGCCTGAATTATTCTAAAGATTTGTTCTTAGCTTGGCTATTTTTACTGCACACCGAAATTTGGTTTAAGAGTCAGCGTACGCTTCGTGTCGCAAGGATCCAGCTCTTATGACAGCATTTTTCATTTTTTTTTTCTTTTTTCAGACAGCTTCACAGCAACTCTTATGAAACGACTGCATATCGGTGATGCATTTCTTCGAGGCTGAATGAAGTGGTTTAGCCCACTGTATGTACACATAGATCTATGCGTGTCAGGACCTCACACTCATAGCCTGGGGTGATCAAGTTCAAGGCTGTAAGGCTGCCCGGTATCTTGGCAAAAGTGAAACAAGGGTAAACGAAATAAAAATAAGGCAAACCATAATCAATTTTCTGCACAGTGTTACTGTCTCGTCTTCTTCTAACCTCTTGTTATGCATATTAAAACAAACGTATGCCTACTCGAAACTTCTACGCTGCGGTTTAATCTGAAAGTCCTCAACGATTCGGAAATGGTACTAGACGTCTAATGGCTTCAGCTTTTTAATCCTGAGATCGTAGGATTATCTCGACTTTAAGTAGCTGCCTGATTTTGCTGAGAATTTTTGTGGGTAGAAATTTCGAATTTAGAAATTTTGCCCGGACAGCGGCACCCAGCCTACGCTTTCATCGATTTTGAACTGCAAAACTCCCAGTCTTCTATGTTCATAAGCCCGATGCTTGTAATGTCTTTCTCCAATTGCCAAGTCTAGTCTAGAATGAGAACACTTTGCACATGGCACTGCATCAACACTAGGCTAGGCCTACTTGTGCATTATGATTGTCTCGCTCCCACCCACGATGTGTAAACCCGCCGCTAGACTTGGCCTCAAAACAAAAGACTGAGAGGGAGAAATGGGAAGGAAAAACTCAGCGGCGTCTATTCGAAGGTGTGTATCTCCGTATCCACACATATTCCCTCCAGCTGCTGGAAGAACGAGGACAATAATAACTGCAGGTCTCTCTCTCTCTCTCTCACTCTCTCTCTCTCTCTCTACCGAAGTAACTGCATGCCACCCAGCGTCTCCGCGTCATTCAATCACTGACGGATTATGTACACTAAAGTATCCGCTATCTTTGGTCGTTTATTTTGCTCTGTACATCCCCCCCTCCCTTTCACTGCCACTCCCAACATCTACACCCACACGTCCGTCCTCTTGCATTTTACATGGGAAGTCGTCCTTCACAAATCCTGTGCTTGGGTAATTTTCCATGATTATCAGCATTCCAAAAAAATTTAAAAATTAAAAAATAAAGTTAAAAAAAAAAAAGAAAGAAAAAGATTGCTAATGCTAATTCAAAGATTAATGCAAAGGTTGTTTGTCATAGATTCTGTTCACTTACTCTTTTTTGCGTTCTGTCTCTCCCCTCCCTGTATGTGTGTATATGTCTGTGCATGTGTGAGTGTTTGTGTTTCTCACACATCTTCACTGAATTAGCTGTCGATCATTCCTTGTGTGCTTGTCTTGACCGTGTTGGATGTTTGCCATAATAGGGTGGTATGTTTCATTTTTCATTCTAGCCTGTGTCGTACAGATGCGTCAGGTAGCCAGCATTGGTCTGCGTGCAGTCTGACACTTTATTTGTTGAAATAATAATAATAAAAATAATAATAATAATAATACTATAGAGAGTATTTGTATAGCGCTTATCCCCGTACAGTACAGGCTCTAAGCGCTTTACAATCTATTATTACCCCGACAGACCCAAAG
>JBCEWB010210411.1:0-24365 GCA_039654565.1 Peronia peronii
ACATACATGTATAGATCCGTCAAGCACATTATTGCTCAGTTTGTCCGTTGTTGTTTTCTCTGCTGTTCTTGTTTATCCCCCTTAATTGTTTGGTTGGTTGGTTGGTTTTTTTTTTTTTTTTTTTGTTCTGTTTTGTTTCTTTGTTTTGTTTTGTTGTTACTGTGATTTTGTCGGATCTTTTAATTTTGCCACTGTTTAATGAATTTTTGTTTTTTTTTTATTCTCTGCCTTGTCCCCTCTGATTGGTTGGCTTCCCTTTTTTTCTTTTCGTCTTTCTTGATCAGTCATTGATTCCCCCCCCCCTCCTCTCTCTCTCTCTGTCTCTCTCTCTCTCTTTTTCTCTCTTTCAGCCCTACCCCTTTCGTCTTCCTGTTTGACAGACTACAACATTGTAAAACCCAATGTTGGATGCCAGCAAGTCTGTGCAATATCCAACATCACAGCCAGGCGAGCGAGCCCTAGGGAACCGTCTCTCTCCCAATATGAGAGCTCAAAATTGCTTTGGACACAAATGGTAAATCTCATCCACTTCGTAGGCCTGTGGCCCTTGAGTGCCCTCACTCAGCCGACAGTCTGCTAGGCCGAGATTTAATCCTAGAGGCGTCAAAGGGCCAAATGATTCGCTCATTACATAGCCTGTACAAATATTGTTGTCCGAATAACCTACCCACAATAACAATACACTCGACTTACGTTACCATTCAAGTATACACTGTCCTACTTTTAACACAAGTGAAAAACTTACAGGAATGCTCGCGTTCAAGTAGCTGCTTCCAATAGTTTTTAGGGTTACAAGTGTGGCTCTACGTGGGGTCGATCTGTTTCGTTGTCTTCCTGTCTGTGCAGTTTTTTGCTTTCGTTCTTGAGCTCTTCTTTGTTCTCCAAAGCCCGATCCTTACAGCTGCGTCGCGGGTTGGGATTTAACGGCCCATCAGCACAAGTAGGGCGACATTGCATCAAGCACGGTTGTATACATGCCATGCTTGTTTGGTTATCTTGCTAAAAATAGACATCATGCTGTCTACTTATAGTCTATTATTTTTCTATTATACCATGGTGGATAAAAATTACAGATCAGTCGCTATAAATGTAATCAATCATTTACTCTTCAAACAACAGGACATCCATCAAACAATATTGTATAAAAAAAAAAATCAAATCAAATGGAGGGGCACCAATATTTATCTTTTTTTATCATTGATCTTGTTTGTGGTTCTTTTTAGATATCAATTCCATGTTCTCAGTTATCTAGTGGATTGACATTCTGGCTGAGCTTTGGTCGCTATAATAAGCATGGTCAATGACATTCAATGTTGGATAGAACACTGACCGAAAAAAAAATTATTTTATGAAATGAAATTGAGAAAATGAAATATCAAGTCAACACTCTATAATTTACAGCTATTAATAGCAACGAGCACTGAATGTTGTATATGCCATTCCCTCCCTTCCCCAAGGAACGCTATCATGTGAGGTATTAGAGAGAAGATTAATGACTTTCTCCTTCAAGACCCAAACTAGAACCAACATCGGATGACGTGAAGCCAGCTCTTCTGATAGTTCTAATTATTGTTCAGTTACTGAGAAAACAAGCAATGGGAATCCAAGGGCTCTGATAATGTTATGTAGAAATCGATGTTTATAATATTCACGCGTAGAGATTAAGGATGGCGCACACAGTCACCGTGACTGGCCTGAAATCAAACCTATTATCAAGCCCTCTTCAAATGCTAATACGATCCCTTATGTTCACCTAGCAATGTTGATCTTTAGCCAGGTCGAATCATATTCCCTATTCTCTTCGGTCTTCTCACTAAAGAAAAGGAGGACAGTCGTTAATTAAGCTTTCATCCTGTTCTGAATTGGAGAATATGACTATCTTTCTCCTGTGAGATTCTAGAATGTATGGCCTGACAAACTATAGCAAAATGAAGATAGATCTAGTGTCAGTTTGATTTCACACGATATATTTTAATCACCAGATGAATACTATCTATCATTAAACAGGACTGGTTCAAGACAGCATTTTGTTTCTGGTTTTTGTTTTGTTTCAATTGGTGGTTAATTGGTTGGTTGATAGATCGGCTGACTGGCTGACTAGCTACCAGGCGGGCAGGCGGGTTGGTTGGTTGGCTGGTTGGCTGGCTGGCTGGCTAGTTGATTGGTTGGTTTTCACAATTAATTCTCATTCCTGTGAAAGTTGAGAGAACTGCTCGAATCTATACTATATCTCACCGGGGTGGGCGTGAAGTTCATTGAGAATTCCTCAAGCTATTTATGCTTATCGTGATACTGTAAACCTTAATTAACGTGACAAGTAGTTATCCGTAGAGTGACGTCATCGAAAAACCCTTCCTCGTCCTCATCTTTGTCTCAAGAGCTGTCATCATAGGTAAATAATCATGGGGAACATGTAGATAACGTCTTTGTCTTTAACCTCATTCTTCAATCTGACTTGTTTGTTCTCCCTGTGCTGTCAGTATTGTTCGAGTCATTCTAAAAGTACAGCAGTCAGGCTCAATGTAGGCCTATTAATTGACCTCTTATAAATAGCATGCAACAAATTGAAACTGGTTTGTTTTGCCCCATTTATGTTTTGTTTGACAGTAAACGGTCACTAATCAAGACTTCAGTACAACACCATTTTCTAGAACTAATAATCACTCCTTTGAGAGATCAACTCCAATCTACATAATATAGTTATATATCTAACCTGGATCAACATGAAATTTCTGTCAATTCCCCAACCTAATAAGCTTACATTGTGATTTTGTAAGCCATATTGTAACCATTTTGTTTATGCCATTGACAATTTCTACCCAACCCTCAGTCTCAAGAGGTCACCACAAGATCACTCTGAACAGGGTCAATATGGAATTTATTGTCAATTGCCTAATGGAATTTACTGTCAATTCCCCAACCTATTATGCATTATTGTGTGCTTTTGTAACATGTTGATTATATCTATGTTTTCCATCATAATGTTTTTCGGTCAGATGTCTCTGCTCTTAATGTTGACGGTGTTTGTTCTTGTCCTTTCCAGAAAGTACAGCAGCCAGGCTCACAGCGAATGCCTTGCTATGAAGGACATTAATATTGAGGGATCAGCTCACGAACAGAATCATCATTACTTAGCTAGAAGTTCCGGTGTGACACTTATTTCTCGCTTAGTAGTTTCCATTGCTGGACAGGCATATGGCCCTTTTGCAGTATTTTTTCAATGACTGAGGATGCCGAACGAAAATGACGCTGCTTCGTATGACCCGATAAATTAATGATTTTTTCCAACATTCCATCCCTCCCCATCTTCGAACAGATATCGGCTCTGCATTAAGATAACAGCAGAAGTCATTTTCAGCACATTAAAAAAATAAGACATGGGAGTATCTATTCTGCCTGAATAGGGTATAGACCCAGCCTTGTCTATTCTGGCCGCCAGGTGCCTGATTGGGAAAAGTGTGGGATGGAGGGGGGGGGGGGGGGGGGGGGGAGGGGAGGACCTGCTCTACTTTATATTTTATGATCTCCTAGTAGTTACGGTTAGGATTAGCTGTACTAGAGGTCTTTTCTTCACGGAGCAACCTATTATTCTTTACCATGTGGAGGCCTGAATAGAGCTAGCCCAAGAAAAAAGCGTATTGTAACACAAGTCATTTAATGACTTATGCCCTTGTGTTTCTGTTGCATAGATACAATTGGTGCAATTCTTTATTAAGAACACTTATTTACCTGACAGCTCTCATGCTCATAAATGGCATGAACTATCCATAGCATTTTGGTTTAAGTCTGACATTAAAGCAATGACGATACTTGACTTTCAGTGCTTTAGAATGCTTTCTCGCATTCAATGACTTCGTAAAACTTCTTGTGATTCAGTTTCAGCTTTTCTCCACATGTAAAATGCTACCTATCGATGATTAAACCCTCCGTAACTTGTATAGCCAGGACCTCTAAAAGAAACGTATATAACTTTAATAACATTCCATAAACAACAAACTGAACTGATGTCGGAGGCTTGGTTTAACTTTTATTAGCTGTTGTTCCGCCAGTGAAACACGCTCCAAGATAAGATACGCTTTTTCACTCTTGAGAGGAAATTTCGTTCACGGGTGACACAATAATGACTCGATGCCTATATTCATAACACACGGCTATAGAAATACACAGATTCAGGCACAGATTTAGATAGAATCAACTCGAGGTGGCAAATACTACATGCAGATTCAGAACGAAGCCACAAAAACATCTGGAAAGATATGTAGACTATGGCAGAAAATTATTTCAAAATGGAACAGTGAACGGTTCAATCCTAGAAGTATCAGCAGAACTTCCTGGAAATTCAGAATCTCTGACAATAATTAGTCATGTTCCAGAGTCGACAGTTTTGGGCCTGATGGCAGTCTGAATTAAGCATTTTTTTTTTAACCATCAAACATGTCAGTAAGAGATATATTCAAAGTAGAAGGAATGAGCAGATTGGCCGCTTGAAACTTTTACGATTAAATCGCGGTATGGAAAAATAAACGGATGATTGTGTCCCCTGATTTTTGTTTGTCTTTACGAAATATCAGCTACATGCTTTTTCCTTCCGCAACCGTCAACTGAAATAAGGTATAAGCTGAGGGATACTACTGTGATATTGTTTCGTTACGTTTTGACGAAAGGCTCATGCAATACAAAAGTGTCCATAAAAACTATCAGGGTGCCTTTGATTCGACAATAATTATTTATGCTCAAGAAATGACCATTTATACTTAAATAAAGCAAAGACGATTGGCTTTTACTATGATGATGGCCTATTTTATCTAGAAATTGATTGATCATGCCAAGTACGACGAGTGAGTATTTGACCACATCGAACCTTTGACGCGTGTAGGGTTAAAAAGGACACTGAATTCGTAATGTTTCAAAGCAGGGAAGAGAGTGCCATTAGTGTTTTCACACATATCATCATAACATCTTGCTAAGAGGGAAATCATACATGAATAGTAGCCATTTGTGCACGCACTGGCCCAGGAGAGAAATATAGTAAGACTGTCTTTGGAGACAGATTATTAAGGTTCATCTGCATCGAGAATTGGACTATTTCACGTATTCTGAGTAGCTTTGTGGAAGCCATAACAATAATTCTTGAATATTTCCCCCTCCATGTAATGGACTTGTTCTTGAACCTCAAGGTATCATAAATTATGATGGTAGTTGCCTTTACTTTGTTTAGCACTGCGAGTTGTTATATGATGGGAGGACCTGGCATCTTTGTTCACATTGTGGAACGTACTGTCCTGTAAATGTTTAATACATTGTGGGTCATTATCATATAGCTTAGGTCTATTACTGCGACAACAATGGTTGGGGGGGGGGGGGAGGGGAAGTAACAAAAAGGATAGGCCAGCTTTCCCTGGCCTGTCTGTTTATAATGAAATTCAACGCAATTACCTCTATCTTATGTATAGATATTTATTTGTTTGTTTGTTGTTGTTGTTTTTTAATTCCAAAATATTTACTAAAATTAACGACTTCAATACTATGGCGAATTCAGTAGAAAATTCGGATGCTCCAAATCTAATCTCGAGAAATAAGAAATGCTTTCCTCAACAGGTTAATATATTATTAGTATGTGTCGCACTGAATGACCGTTGGAGACTCTAAAAATCCTCTATAGTTACACTTTTTCTTTTCACTTTGCAAAGTGGTTCACAATCCTCTTGCTCATGTCCGTTTTTTTTTTTCTTTTTTACAGGCACGGCCTGAGATTATGCTAATAATCAAAATTACGACAAATCTTGTTTTTGGTTCACACATTTTTTCAGAGGAAGGGAGGGGTAATTTGTTTCACAAACACAATAGCAGCTGATGTCTTTATCTGCAGACCCTTAAGAGTGTGCCATATGAAGCAAACTGCCCACTCACGGCCTTTTCAGTTAAGAATGCAAATACTGAAGTGACAAACAATACAACTAGGAAGCAAAACTAGTGAACGTCGAAACCAGCGGTAAAAAAGAAATTGAAGCTCTTACAACAAAAAGTACAATTCACACATTTTTAGCCAGAAAATGTCATTGAAGGATTAAGAGTCAATTTAATGTGGAAAAATCCAAACGTGTCAAATTGGAGTAACTGGAAAAGTATGAGACTTAGAAGAAAAAAAAACTAATTTCATCCCAGGCTTTCCTTGGAATTAAAAAGTCACCACAGCTAAATTTAAAATGTCCAAGGACACCATGTCAGTATGCTCTTGACCGCACACTTTTCAGTCTTCAGATTGTACCATGTATGATTAATACCCAAGTAATGATAACGAAAGGAAAGGGCTATTTATACCTGCCCTTTTATTTCGTCGGAGACACAACTGTAATTAGCCAGTTTGCCATGAATTACCAAATAGCCTGTGCTTCGATTGGCATATGCCATCAGGTCTTTATCCAGAAGTCAGAGCATTGTATCCGGTTGATTTTGTTGTTGTTTTGTTTTTATCTTGTTTAAGATCAGGGCACAGTGACTCAAGGGACAAAATGCTCTCTGGCAACACAAGCTCTCGTTTTCCTTGTAGTAGGGACATCCTAATTTAAGTCTGTGACTTTCCTTGGGCGAGCGCTTCTGAAAAATGAATGTCTACTACAAATGCTTTGTCCTAAAGATAGGACCGTTTCGAGATCAATATGAACTTCTTCTAAATCTTTCTTTCGCGAGAGACTTGGCCAAATGATAGCTGAAATTGAATTGTAAATAACAGAGTTAAATGTCTGTTCCTTTCAATCAAAATACATGAATAGTTACTCCATCTTTCTCTTGTCAAATTATACTGTGCCATTACTACTTACACTTATGACTTACAAAATAATGGCCGAAATTGTACGAACCGCTCATGGTGCATTGTATTCCCCAATGTAAACATGAGCCGAATGCCTGTATCATATGATAACTCACGTTGGTCAACAAATGAAGGGTTCACTGTCATCATGTGAGCATTGCAAATTTCTGGGCAGGTCCATTCGAGAATTCACTGTGAGAGTATGCATTTTGGTTCTTTTAGATCTATGAAAAAGAAACAGCAGTCCTAGATCTATTATTATTATTACTCTGTTATTGTTCTTGTTGGTGGTGGTGGTGGTGGTGGTAATGGTGGTGGTAAGATGAGAGTTTTTGATTTATTTCAACAGGTTCTCCTTGTTATCAATGTAGCTACCGTTCTGGTAAATGAATAGCGAAATCTTCTCATCTCGGGTCATTAAGGAGTTAAGTTGATGATCTGTTCAGTTGATTTTGTCACACAAGGAAATGTTAACATCGAAAGATCTCTCAGAAATAGGGAAACTATATTAGAGCAAAAATATCATTGTGTCCTCTCATAAGAGACACTAATTCAAAACACACATTGTGACAACTTAAAGAATGACAAGTAAGAAATACTAGTAAAGATCAATTAACACTTGTACCCGGACAACCCCAGTCTTGATTGTCAATTCATCAAATTTATACTACATCGCTTTGAAATTGAAACATAAAATAAGTGGACTCAAAACATGATAAATTATCCTGTTTTTAATCGTCCTCTGGCAGTGTGAAGTGGTACATTGCATTATCATGGTGGGGCGCATTCCCAGGTTCTAGCAACCCGAGCTTTGAAATGTTATAATTGGGAATTGTTGGAACAGCGTCTATATTTTCCAATTCACAACCTGTGACTTCTATCTGCTTTCCATAATAAAAAAAATCTTTATGGAATAAGATTTGGTTCGGAATAGGACATAAAATTGAATGCAAGGGATTTCATTTGATAAGTGAACCATGTAAGTTGTCCCACAGCGTTCACAACAGCCGATGTTTCCATTGAAGAACTATAAGTGAAAAGCATGTTGTTGTACCAGTTACACTGATCAACAAGGTTTAACTCTTTGTCTGCCACTTGGAAAACATTATGTGTTTTAAAGTAATTTTGGATGGCTTTAAGATCTAAAGTCAGATTTCAGCTAACACGTCAGGTTTTTATAACATTCAAGGTTCTCATCTTTTACTTAGTAACATAAAACATAGATCACACATACATTTTAATCACTATTTATGACATTTAAAAGTGCTAAAAAAACTGATAAAGAGTCCATAGATTACTTACCAAAACAATGTTAGAAGCTACAAATTAGCGGCATCCTCTGAATAAATCAGAAAAGCTTGAGACTCTGGCACTTTCCCTTGTGTAGAGTGTCCGTTTCGCGTTGACGAACCAACAGTAATTCTTCATCATACTGGGGTTAAACTTGCCTTGATATCTGTTTTCCATCACCTTTATATCTTGGTGAAACCTTTCACCGTGCTCATCACTGACATCTCCAAGATTGGAAAGGAAAAAGTCAAGATGCGAGTGTAGAAAGTGCATTTTCAGAGACATTCGAGCTCCCAACTGACATATGTTTTCAGCAGATTTCTACCAAGTCAGAATGGTTGTCCGCTCTGTAATTTCCCATAAATCTTTCCACGACCAAACAGAATGCTTCCCACACTACATGTTCAAATGGATTTAGTTTATCCTTAAATGAGTCATCAGCCAGATATTCACGAATTTCAGGGCCCACAGAAATACTTTCTTTCAGTTTTGCTTCACTTTTGTCGTCTCCAAATTTTTCCTGAGCAAACTGAAAGCCGTCTCCATTTCTGTCCAAAGCTTTGACAAAGTTCATCATTAATCCCAATTTTATGTGAAACGGAGACAGGAATACGTTCTGTGGATTTACTAAAGGCAAACGCGACGCATTGTACTTGCCAATGGCAATATCACTCCTTTCTGGCTATTGTTTTCTGATATAATGACTGGCATTATTACGACTATTCCAAAGGCACAAGAAACTCATATGTTTGGTTATCCCATCTACAGTCCAAGAAGTGAAGATATTACTTTGAGATCACCATTAATGTTCCAGTTATGTTTTAAGTACTAGCACACTCATAGAAAAAGGTCCATTGATTCATAAGTTTAAACTCACTGCATGCGCCAATAGCACAGAAAGCTTAACGTTGCCATTGTGTGTACAGCTTTTCACCTTGCCTTGCTTGAATCTATAAAAAGCCTCCGTACATTTGGGACGTGATCATGCCCACTAAGACCATTAAAATATCATTACAGAAGCAAACATCATTCTCCATTTGAAAATAGAATAAAAGATTTGTGTGGTGACAAGTTATTCTGGTACCTTTTTGTAAAAAAGTCCATTGCTGTAACCGACAGGAGAGCACTTCAGTCTTTTCTTTGGACATGGAAAGTCTTATCAAAGAGCAAACGACATTGGTGAAGTGGAGCTTACAGAACTGACATCCCTCTACCACAATATGGCAACAATAAAAAAAAATAGGCCCTCTGTATTGTAGTATACCACCTTGATTGTATCATTGAATGTGATTCTTAGGCCTAAAGTAGTTTATTGTATCATTTCATACGTCTGTTTTAATTATTGCATTATTCCTATTCATTTTACAGTTGGAAGTATCCTGGACAAAATTTGTATTCAATATTGCATATAAATATTTTTTTAGATATAAAATGGCCAATAACTAAAAAAAATGGGACGTGAAAGGAGAAAACAGTTTTCAGATTTGAAATCAGCGTACTAGAAAACAAAGTAAACAAATTAGTTGCCGGGTGGCAAAATCTTTGTTGACCAGTGTTATCAATACCCTTTACTAAAAAAAAAATTGAGATTTGACATTTACTAATGAAATGAATCTCTAAGTGGCAATTTTAATAGTAGTTTATATAGGGAGATGATTACAAAGTACCGGTTTTAATCCTAGCGGTGTCAAGGCGCCGAACTGGTCAAAAACTCGCTCATTGTACTGTGCAGTCAAACTTTTTTCCAAATAACAAACATTCTGGCAAGAATCTACTCATGATGATCTTGTGTGGTAATTGGCACAGACTATCATTTTTAATATGAATGAAATTTTTTTCAACATTCTAGGGGTTTCTATTGACACGTTCAGGATTACCAAGTGAGCAGCAGCTATTCAATATCGGTACTCGGTTATGCTTCCGAGGTATATTACGTATTAATTATTTTGAACACTGCCCTTGGTCTTGGGGTGTTGATATAACAATCACCTCGCTCTGTCAGTGGACTCAAGTCTCAGTGACCATTGACACTGCCTACTAACATGAGACAGCCCTGGTCAGTGTCTGACTCTCTCTACACCTCGCTTTTTTTCCAATGCTCGAGACTTGAGTGGGTGCAGACGTGCCCAAGCTCATCTGAGTTTGGATATATCAGCCGATCCATAGCCCAAATCGAAGTTTCTTGTGTGCAAGATAACGAGATGGTGTAGGCTCGGCGGAATAATGGATTTCAGCCAGGGCCGTCGAGATGTTTAGTGTTAAAAACCTGAACCCTGTCGGGGGTATGTGCATCAGTGAGAGCATGTTCACATGCAGAAAAGATAGCGTGTCAGTTGTAATGCATCTTAACAAAGCACCTTTTCCCTGAAAACGATGTTGCGTGAAGAGTGTCATTAATTCTTATAATGGGAAAAAACAAAGCAATACGCAATAAATGGTCATTACATCTGGTGGTAAGTATTTGAATGGCTGAGGAAAATAGTTATACTGTAATGAGAAAGATGTTTCGGCAAAGGTCGTTAAATGTTGTCTGATGTTCTAGTATAAAGATCAAACCATTAAGACATATTTGAAACTATTTCCATGAAGAAATGTGAAGGATGCTCATCACTTACTAACAATGAAAGCCATGGTTAATATCTGAGCTCGTTTACAAACAATAAATTTATTTGTCCCGCAGATTTTATAAACTACTTCTAAAGCCACGAACACGATGCACATCATACCAGTGCTGCAGTTGCATGATGAGCAAAATTGCTTCATGATGTGGTTTTGTGGGGTTTTTTTTATTTTTAATATGATGCCAGCATCACCTTCACATTGTTAAAAGCATATGTACATCTGCAAGTCGGTACGGTGATATCATAATCTGTATCCCATGTACAAGAAAAGGAATTCGTTTTCAAAAATGAAACTATGTTGAGAAAGAAGAAGAGAAACGTACAAGATTTAAAATTTATATTTTATTTTTCTAAATTGTGCTTTAAGATGTATAAAGCATAGAGAGAGATGCATGTCTATGCAAATGCTTTGCCATGGAAACTCGGCCAGATACCGACTGGCTGTCCAGAACACTTGCATGATTCAGTGTGTATGGATCTAGACCTAAGCCCTGTTTGCCTCACACCACGCTTTTTAAATAAGGTAGTCGTTGAAAGACGGAAGTTGCCTTGGGAAAGGGGGCAAAAAAAAGGGGGGGAGGGGAAGGGGTTCTGGATTTTTTTTTTTCTTTGTCATTTTCGATTTTGTTTGCACAAGAGCCACTGGATGTTTTTTACCTTCAAGTTACCGGCCTGAAAACCTTAAGTCTCGCGATTGCTTTTTCATTCGTCCCCACTGTTCTCTCAGTGAGGCTGTACGTCTACGATAGGTCGGGCGGGGATGGGCGCATACGGACCTGGGGTCACTGATAGGGGGAACCAGCAGTAAGCATATTAAATCCATTTTTCGAGCTGCTGGTGCAGAGAGATGAGGTGTTAAGAAGACGGGGCGGGCATGCCTCTTCATTTCATTTACTCTCTCCCTAATTCCATTACTTTTACATCTGTTGATTTACATTAGGGCTCTATGGTTGAGGGGGGGGGGGGGAGGAGGGGACCGAGGGAGAAAGAGGGGCAAGCAATGAGAAGGCAAGGAAGAAATGCGGTAAAGAGAGGTAGAATCAAAGCTGCTGAGAGGACAATGGAGGAAGGAAATGGGCAATTGTTTCCCTTGGTTTACTTAGGAAAGAGCGAGGCAAAGCGAGCGTGCAGCAGGAGTTGTCGCTGATTCGGATTCCCTTTCTCTGTGATGCATTCAATAATGCGAACGAGGGCCCTCGCCTATTATGTTTTGCAATCATATTATTTTGTGTGACAGTGTTGCTGTTGTTTCTGTTTGTCTATTGTTTTGTTTACCCGGAACGCATACATATTGCTCTAATCCGATAAGAGGAAGCCGACAAAAAGGGGCGGGGGGTGAGGGGGGGGAGCAGAATGTTTTCCGCTGATGTAAGACTTCACAGCAACAGATCTAATGCACCGTACTGGTATAGGACAGCAATGCAAGAATTACAAAAGAAAAAAAGAAAGAAAGAAAGAAAGAAAGAAAGATAGAAGATGAAAGAAAGAAGGAAATAAAGAAAGAAAGAAAGAGAGAGAGAGAGAGATGATATGCATATCCTCGTTACGAGATGAATATCGATTTGTTTCCAATGCTGTCTGTGTTGTCCACAAATGCAAACCAACGTATTCTATGGAGCAATGACAATAAAATTATAATGGATCTAATGGGAGGAAAAAACAACCGGCTAAAAAGATTTTTTTTTTTTTTTTTTTTGAAAACAGGCCAATATACCTTAATATTTGCAGGGAGGATATTGAAATAAATAAAACAAAGAAAAGATTTTACTTACTTGATGAACTGCTTTGTCCAAGAATGTAACTTTAGGTTATGACTCAGATATCTACAATTTTAGATACCAAGTCACAATTTGTGAAATCTGTTTTCTGATTTCAGTTGGATCTCAGGAAAAAAAAAAAAAGATGAACTTCTGAAAATATGTTTTCCTGTGGTGGAATTGCAATGGACAGTGGATATAGATGTTGCAGCTGAACTTGGGTCAAAGGATCCCACTCCCACTACAGCTCTACATGAAAAGCATATTTATATTATAAATACATGAGTTACATAATGGTCAAATAAAAAAATTTGTTTTCATACATCTAAAAGCATAATTTAATTTTTGTTGGCTGGTTGTTGGTTGGTGGTGGTTAGTTGGTTGCTTGGTTGTTGGTTGGTGGTGGTTGGTTGGTTGGTTGGTTGGTTGCTGGTTGGTGGTGATTGGTTGGTTGGTTGGTTGGTTGGGGGTGGCGGTTGGTTGGTTGGTTGTTGGTTGGTGGTGGTTGGTTGGTTGGTTGGTTGGTGGTGGCGGTTGGTTGGTTGGTTGGTTGGTGGTGATGGTTGGTTGGTTGGTTGGTTGGTAGGTTGGTGGTGGCGGTTGGTTGGTTGGTTGGTTGGTTGGTTGGTGGTGGCGGTTGATTGGTTGGTTGGTTGGTTGGTTGGTGGTGGCGGTTGGTTGGTTGGTTGGTTGGTGGCGGTTGGTTGGTTGGTTGGTTAGTTGGTGGCGGTTGGTTGGTTGGTTGTTGGTTGGTGGTGGTTGGTTGGTTGGTTGGTTGGTTGGTTGGTGGTGGTGGTGGTTGGTTGTTGCTTGTTGTTGATGGTTGGTTGTTGGTTGGTTGGTGATGGTGGTTGGTTGTTGTTTGTTGTTGTTGTTGGTGTGCGTATGTGTTTTGTTGTTGTTGTTGTTGTTGTGCGTGTGTGTTTTGTTGGTGTTGTTGATGTTGGGTTTGTGTGTGTTTTGTTGTTGTTGTTGTTGTGCGTGTGTGTTTTGTTGTTATTGCTGCGTTTGTGTGTGTTTTGTTGTTGTTGTTGTTGTGTTTGTGTATGTTTTGTTGTTGTGTGTGTGTTGTTGTTGGTGTTATTGTTGTGTGTGTGTTGTTATTGTTGTTGTGTGTGTGTTGTTGTTGTTGTTGTTGTTGTTATGTGTGTGTTGTTATTGTTGTTGTTGTGTATGTGTTGCTGTTGTTGTTGTTGTGTGTGTGTGTGTGTGTTGCTGTTGCTGTTGTTGTTGTTGTGTGTCTTCTTGTTGTTGTGTGAGTTTTTGTTGTTGTTGTTGTATGTGTGTTTTGTTGTTGTTATTGTTGTGTGTGTGTTTTGTTGTTGTTGTTTGTGTGTGTGTGTTGTTGTTGTTGTTGTGTGTGTTTTTGTTGTTGTTGTTGTTGTGTGTGTGTGTTTGGTTGTTGTTATTTGTTGTTGTTGTTGTTTCATTGTTTGTTAGTATTTGGTTGGTTGGGTGGATTGGGTAGGTGGGGGTGGAGTGGTGTGGGTTGGTGGACTGGGCTGGTGGGCTGGGCTGGTAGTTGTTTGGTTGGTGGGCTGGGCTGGTGGTTGTTTGGTTGATTGATGGTTGTTTGGTTGGTTGATGGTTGTTGCTTGTTTTGTTGTTGTTGGTTGTTAGTAGTTGTTCTTGGTTGTCGGTCTTGTTGTTTTATTGTTGTTGTTGTTGTTGTTGTTATTGTTGTTGTTATTGTTATTGTTGGTGCTGTTGCTATTGCTGTTGCTGCTGCTGCTGTTGTTGTTTATTGTTGATGATGATCTGTTGTTTTGTGTTGTTGTTGTTGTTGTTGTGTGTGTGTGTTTTGTTGTTGTGTGTGTGTGTTTTGTTGTTATTGTTTTGTGTGTGTGTGTTTTGTTGTTGTTGTTGTTGTTTGTTGTTGTTTGGTTGGTTAGGCGGTTGGGTGGGGTGGGGTGGGGTGGGGGTGAGGAGGGAGGTTGGGGTGGGTAAGGGGGTTGGGTTGGGTGGGTTGGGTGGGGTTGGGTTGGAGGTAGGTGGGGGTGGGGTGGGTTGAGTTGGGATTGGGTGGCTGGGGTGGTTGGGTGGGTTGGGCTGGGCTGGACTAGGCTGGGCTGGTTGGCTGGTTGGCTGGTTGGTGTGGTTGGTTTATTGATGTGGTTGGTGTGGTTGTTGGTTGTTGTTGGTTGTTTTTGTTGTTGGTTGTTTTTGTTGTTGGTTGTTTTTGTTGTTGGTGGTGGTTGTTGGTGGTGGTCGTTGTTGTTGGTGGTGGTGGTTGTTGTGGTGGTGGTGGTGATGGTGGTTTTTTGTTTTGTTTTGCTTTGCTTTTTTAACTATAATATATTTTTAGAGGGTGGAAGAGAAAACTGTTAAAATGGTGGGTCTATCACAAAATTATTCTCTGCCCGTTATCTCTAGACAATTGCATTACTATCCTCAACTGTCACCTCTCAGAACTAACGATACGCGACAAGAAGTCAGCCATGAGAGCCCCAGGGCGCCATTTTGGTGGTCATAACGCCGGATCCGGGAGAACGGAAACACAAAAAAAAAAAAAAAAGAAAGTACGAAAAACACTTTATCATAATTGTTTTTGAGGGAGTGGGAAACAGGAGACCTCACAAGGTTTACTAACCTTGTCCACTCTGGTGGTCATCTCGTCATGGCTGATGACACTACTCGACAAAACCAAATTGAATCAATGTGTTTGCATGTTAGCAGCGGTCTCTTGCAGACAAATCTAAGAGACTTGTCTCTCGTGGAGAATTCTGATGAAAAGACAGACGAACCAGAGGGAATGTTGGAAATCATATAAAGCTAAATGAATTTGTGTTTTCGTAGCATTATTTTCACACAATACTGGACCAGTATTATACAGACAACTTTATAATCTATTGAAATATTCCCAACGACGTGAGCATTTGATGCACATAAGAACCAATTGAGAGCGTTATGAAGTTGCGGTGATGTTTCTCGAGTCTGTCTTGTTCTCATGCTATTCGTGATATTATTGTCTATATATTATGCATGTGAGTGTGAATACATCCTGCATGATTATTGTGTCTCATCAACCTTTCTTTTGAGGACAAATCTTATCTTGTCCTATCTAATGTATTTTATCTTATGAGAGTGCCAGCGTAAAACACTGCTTGTAACATATATCTGTCTTTTTCACCATGCCGATATGCCTAATGGCAAATCTGAAATAAAACCATCGAGTATCGGTTGTAAGACAAGGTTTGGCCATTTGCGTTTTGATCACGGCATCACGACCTGAACTATACTGCGCCAAATGTGGTGGAAGATATTCACCAGTCTATCAGACAAATATAATATGGGTTATCCAACAATAAAGAACATTAAGGCCTAATAATAAAAAGTCATGTAACAAATAGTAACAAAAACAGCAACAACAATACGTATATTTTGTATAACATAATATATACTGGGGGGGGGGGGGTCATTCGCTGCTCAAAGAAAACAAAACAAACAAACGCGGATGGAAATAAAATATAGTAAAAGTCCATCTCTTATCTAGTTCTGATCATGTGATGGACTCCTTCATAATTAAGAAAGTCGAGTCTCCTTGCAATGTAGAAATTAAACTATATTTTGTAAGGTAAACATTTTGATTACCACCAATCACTGGCATGAAATATATTACATGTATAGCTAGATTTGAATCATGTGTATTTCAAATCACATTTTACCCTTTCAATTTTTTTGTTTGCTTTTTTTTTCCCGTAATTTTTCAGGCCCCAATGTACGGTAAGTTATGAAAGACGCCACAAATTACATGTGGTAAAATTTGTAGGAGTTGTCAGTGGTTGAACAAAGATGTTGAATAATGATGGGCAATACTTGAAAGAAGACTTCGTCAATAAATGAAAAGGGGCATACTAAAAGCATGATTGAAATGTTTGCTGCAAAAGTACTAGATGGGGTTATTTTATACTGCAGCTACATAAAAAGTACCGCAGTTTGTTTTGTTCATGTATGAGTGTGCTTTTCTTCATCTTGTTTAATGCCAAAAAGGAGAGAAAACTTCAATCCGTGGACCTTCTAGGGGAAAAAAATATTATATTATGTCATGTATGATCTCATTTTCTCTGACGCTCGTTCTATTTATATCACATATATCGAAAGAGAGGAACTTGGCATTATCTACAAGGATTCTAAAAAGACTGAAGAGGAAAGAGAAAATGAAAGGAAGATAGATGGTTAGGGCATTTCAAAAATCTAGAAAAGAGGAGAAAAAAAAACAGGAAGATGGACGGCTCAAGCCCAACATGCAAGCAATAAGTGACGAAGCCAACTTGGGATGTGAAAGAGATTCACACCTTATCAGCCGTCTAGCATCTGCCAAACCTCTAGGCCGTCCAATTCATTTTCTGAAGAGGCATCTATAGAGTGTTGTTAAATTACTATTCCCTTGAGTCCTCTGAACACATAGATCATTCCTTGACAAAGTACAACTGTTTTTCACAGTGCACACAGCCAAATTCTGTCTTGTCTGTGAGGATGAAGGTTGTTCATAATAACCTCAAGTTTCTAGAAGGTAAGCAACATGACAGATAATAAATACACATATTGATGACATCGGCAATGTCTGCCCATTCAACCTGATCAGAAAGATAAATGGAAAAAAGGCGTCAATGGTCTCATCGCATCTCAGGCAGGCAAGCTGTCTCGCTATTTGTTCACGTTCTATTTGCAGCTTTATTCTTGTGTATACAAATTTATGTTGTTGATATTGTTTGTTAAAGCTTTTGTAATGAAAGGACAACTGAAAATGGCACCATTTAGAATTCCTTCTCTGATCACCAAAGACTTTCTGTGAGTCGTGACACCAATGAAATTCTCGTGTTTTTTTACTTCCAAGCTTGGGCAAGAAATTTCAGGAAAGAGAATCACATAAAATATTTTCTCCGTTTAGACATGGAAGGGAGAGAATAAAGGATAGGGAAATGGTGGGCCAAAAACAAAACAAAAAAAGACGAGAAAAAAAGAGAAAGAAACAAGATATGTTTCATACGCTTTCCCCAGACATAGACTGAACTTATGCGTATGTCATCTCCTAAGAAAGCTGGTTCCTTTCAGCAGAATGCAAAAGAAAGAACGGCAAGAAAAATGTAATCCGGTCAAATTCCTGTTTGCTTTCAATATATAGAGCGCCTGTGTCCTCCAATTCAATATCTGTATGCTGGGGGCCCGAAATTGGCAGCCTTGTTGAACTGGGGTATTCTATTTTCGGCCCATTATCATCCATTGTATATTAATTCTATAATAATATGTGACAAAGAATAATAAATTAACATGCGTTGGTAATATATTCTCATAGCCTGTACTGGACACCAAAGGCTGAGGAGTAGTGGTAGAGATGGTGCTTTGCCACTTGTGCTGCAAGTATGTCTGGCATTGCGCTTCTATGCAACAGGCACCTTCCAAGATGCGGTGAGCGAAATGACTGGCGCCCGTCAACTGACAGGTATGTCAAGAAGTTTACGGGGGCCACATAACTGAAGAACTTGATCCCATTCTAGATCTGTAGACAAATTTGTGACACCTGTGAGACAGAGGGATGAGTAGGATTGTTTACTGTTTTCTCTTTAGTTTTTAATGGTCAATGTATTTATTGCACACTGCATGTCAAAGTATGAAAAGGCATGGAGAAAAAAAAAGAGAGTGAACAGATCTTGTCAGAAATTACACTACTAAGTGTAATATTTTATGAGTACATGAATTGTCCTAAATCCAGTTTCAAAGTTTAATCACTCTTATTTAATGATCGATGTAATAATGTAATCATTTTGTTGATATAGTTTACAAGGAAAATTGAATAAGATCTTTGTTTCTGTAGTCTTAATTTTTCTTGTTCTCGAAACAATGACATCCACAGCCTGCCTAAGTCTATATTTTATTAAAATTGTTCAGAGACTTCGCTGTTTCAAATAGCTCTGTCAGTTTCCAAAAGTGAATAAAGTTCATCATACATGTCATTCATTGCTAGTCTCGAACTTTATTTTTTATAATTTCGAAATTACCAGTTGAACTATATGTGCTATATAAATCATGATGTAATATTTATTACACAAAGCTTTAAAGGGACCTAGTGTGTATAGATTAATTGTTTGAATTTATCTAATGTTTTATTTTTGTTCAGAGCTCTTTTCAATGATGCTGACATAGCAAGCAGTATAATTCTCTAG
Source organism: Peronia peronii (assembly GCA_039654565.1). Classification (NCBI taxonomy): domain Eukaryota; kingdom Metazoa; phylum Mollusca; class Gastropoda; order Systellommatophora; family Onchidiidae; genus Peronia; species Peronia peronii. The sequence goes on from JBCEWB010210411.1 coordinate 18,644, forward strand.
AGTGTATGGTTCAGTTTCTGAACTGGAAGTTTCAAGTTTTGCCGGACTGTTTGACCTTCTTATGTGGACTGAAGAAAATCTCTGCGATGGCATTTAATGTTATTTGAATTGGGATTGTAAAAGCATTCTAGCTTTTTACATGTATTTTAATATCCTATTCTTTCAGTGAGCTGCACTGCACAAAATTTATGGATGCTTTAATTGGGCTAATGCCACGGTGTATCAGATCACCCTCTCCTCGAGAAACACAAAGAAACAAGATTGCTTTTCAAGGAATGGCAAACTTCCTGGATTCCATGCAAGGATTAAAGCACCAAAAGATGATGAAGATGTATATGTGAATCGCAGAAACTATCATTCAGTGAATGTGCAGGTAAGACCATTGATATGGTGAGATAAGATCAGTGCCCTTCATGTATGTACCTTGGAGCAGTCTTGTTCATTGTCGCATCAATCAATGATAAAGAAATAGAGGGAATTTCCTAACTCAAGTTGCTTCTGGTCATTGTATGTAATAAACGTTTTCTGCTACTGCATTACATGGCTTTATAGTTTATACACACACACACAAAAGAAAGAAGAAACATTTGCCCCTCCAGTTCATGCCATTTTAGAGTAAAGTGTTCAATATTCTTCTGCTTAGTCCTTACTCCATCGGGTCACGGGGACGCCTCCTGACAAGTTGTGCATTAATCATCTTCTCCATCCATCATGATTGTAGGCCAGGGCCCTGGTCAATATGCACTTCTTAATATGCTTCATTTAAAACACAAATTTCATTATAATTAAAATGTCTGTCTTTAACTACTGTATATCAAGAATAAACAAAAACTTTTTTTGAGAAAAAAAAAAAAGAAAAAGGTGTAATTTTATTTCAAGAAGTGAGAATTGTTCAAAATTTGTAGATCTTTTTGTATACTTCATATTGTCAATATTAGGATTGTTCAAATATTTTACTATTAACGTAAACGCCCTATATTTGTTTTTGATGGTTTACTTGTGTGCTATGTTCTTTCTCAGATTCTATGTGATCATCAGTTGCTCATTCTGGAGTGCGTGCCAAAAGTCCTGTAAGCTTCCACGACACCAGGATATTGCGAGAGTCCCCACGTTTTCGTGGCCTGGAAGCTTAGCCACCCCAAAGTGGCCAAAGTGAATGGCCTTATCCTCAGAGATAGTGGATACCCGATTAGGAAATGGCTGATGACGCCTTATGGAAATCCACCAGGCAATCAGCTAAACAACTGCAACGAGGCACCGTTGAGCGATGTACAGGAGTGCTCAAAAGGAGATGGCACTGTCTCCATACTGAACTGGCACTGTCTCCATACCGAACTCCGCAGCAGCAAAGTCATTCACTGCTGTGCTATTCTCCAAAATAAGGCCACTCTTCTTAAGCTGCCTGTACCAGATCCAGAAAATGAAACCCCACAACCTCCTGATACAACCTTACAGCAACCTCAAGGCAATGATCGAGCAGCAACAGCTGCAGGCCAAGCTGTTCGAGATGAAATTTCAAGAAATCATTTTTGATTTAAACTACATGTACACATACTATCCACTTTCATTCAAAAATCCTCTGTTGACACAAAGATCATGTAATTCAATAACAAAAATTTTTAATCATCCGTTTTTCCCATTATTTTTAAATAGTATTCTTGCATAATTTTTGTTCAGTTTGGTGTCTTACTTTTCTCTTGCTCTAGTTTCTTTGTTTTAATCTCTTCTTGTAAATAGTAAAACCATAGTGACTTCTCTTTTCAAAGCTGTTCTGTTAATGTTATCACTAGAAGTTTTTGTTGTGGGTGTTGTCTGACAATATTGGTGTTCTGTGGTTGAGTTGTGTAAGTTGGAGCCATGTCTGTATTTTCTAAACTGGATACATTTGAAATTTTGTCAGGTTCTGTTGTTGGGGTGTCTGTATGAACTGTTATTGGCGAAATTGGTAAGTCTATTGCCATCACATGGGCAGCAATATAACTAGAAGACGGGTCAGGAACCGGTGTGCTTGTTAAAACTGTCGATAGACATGAAAAAAAATAGAATTAAGACACATTACATATGCAATGACATAGCCAATGACCTAAAACTGATGACTTAATCTGCTGTCTGCACATGATTTCTTTAAAAGAGATTTGTTTTCAAAAACTTAATGAAACTAAACAGTTAAAGTTTGGAGATGCTCAGCAAGTCCCTAATACATGTGCTATCTCTAGATGTGGGATAATCACTTCACAATCTTAGAAAAGAAACAGAAACAGCCTGTGCTCTTCATTGTCCCAAAACTACTAAATATAAAGACGATTCTGTTGGGTTGGTTTTTTTTTTTTTTTAATGATCTCATCTTCATAGCTGAGAATATCCTGGCCAAGGTCCAAGATCTGACAAGAAATTAGTAAAAATGGTGTTCAAATGTGATCATGAGAGGAAGACAGACCGGAGAAACACAGACTGCAGCCCAGTAAGAGTTGCAGAAACACAAATATTATGATATTGTGTTTTGTAAACCTATCACTGTTAAAGAAACGTATCATCACGGATAAAGAAAAACAAGAAAAGAGAAAAGTATTATGGCTTTTTGACGTTTTCGTGATCAGAATACATTTCAGTCTGACAAAAAGCCTCAAAAGCTACAAAAATTAAAGACGATTAAACAAAACAAAACACGGCAGGTTTTTATTCATGTTGATGCTCATAAACATCCCGTGTTGGCAAAGTATCTTCCTCTCTCAATTGATATAAGTCGCCAACGAAATGTGTTTTTTTTATTTTGAAGAGAGAAAGGACTGAAAAAATGGCATTTGAAAAAAAAAAAACACGGAGAAGCCATCAGTGGTAAAAGGGTGACATGAAAAAGCAAAGAATATTGAATTTTCTTGCCAAGGGTAGATAGAATCTCTATTGCAGGAAATATGTTGCTATGGGTGTGTAATAAAAAAAGCCACTGCAAGAACATTTTTAACAAAGAATCTTAATTTATGGAGCACCTCTCTTCCAAAAAGAAAAAAGAGTGTTCTAATCTCAGGTCATGCATCTGAAGCAGAGAACAGAAATGATGATGAAAAAGAAAACTTGCTTTTAAAATCTATTCCATGAAGCAGAGAACTGGAATGAAGATAACAAAATCTGACTGTGTTATCATTTGATTTGGAAAATGATCAATTCACAGATCAAATATTTGAATTGTCTTCTACCAAAAGAATATCTATTTATATAATCTTGCAGGTCATTTATCAAACTGATGGAAGTGTCCACTGCTAAAATGGACAGGGACTTGTCACAAAGGCAAAGTAATTTTTTTTTCTGCAATTATAAAGAGAAAATGCACATAAACGCTTTCCAGCAGCGAAACATCACTTTATATGGGCAACTTGTTATATCTACGAACCACAGAATAAAAAAAACTCTTCTTTTACATAAGAAACAATTCATGGCAAGCAATCCGGCCATCGAATTTATAACTCAAAAGTTCTTTAAAGAAGAAAGATGGTATAATACTGCAAATACTGTCTCCTATCAGAGTACTGCGATAATAGTGACGCTCCTCAAACAAGCATTGACAAAGAGGTATTATAAAATTTCACTCCCTTGGTGCATGGCAATATCTATACGACAGCCTAGTAAATCAAATTCTGTTGTTCCATTCTTGAATCAAATTGTGGCAAAGTGATAGTTCAGTCAAAGCAAATATGTAATAAAAATTAAAATTTGAACTTCAGCCACGAAACAAGTATTTCCCAGTTTTTGCGCTTGCTGATGCCGTCAGTTTTTAACATGCTAGAGCCCGCGTGTTTATTTATTTAAGATCTGCAGTCAGTTGTCCGACAACTCTGTATGTTTGTGTTAGAATTAACGGCACAGCAGCACGATTACAGCTACATTGGACCTTGTACATCTGAAAACGTTTACGACTTAAAAAGTATATCAAAAGACGTATCTCGATATACGTATCCAAGTATCATTTGGACAATCAACGATAGCAAAGGGAAGATAAAAAGGAACATTATGCGTAAACACGCAGCCTGCTGCATGTTCAAAAATTCATACTTTAACGTTGATGATTTTATGTTTTGGAATAGAAGCCTACTCGGTATGTTGATGAAAAAAAAAAGGCTTCAGACAAATTCCGTTTTAAATTCAAGTTTCTAAACAACTGAAACCAAGACAGGGTGAAACTAAATGGGCCGGACCAAAATGGTAACCAATTATAATCAGCATGTCGAGGGCTAAAGAGCCGAATAGAACATCATTTGAGTCCTAATTTTGCCGTTTTCCTCAAATTTCCAGCTTGGAATGCTTGTTTGTGTGTTGGGATTCAACGGCATAAACTCACAATCACGGCTATATTGTGCCCAGCACGGTTAAGACGAATTAAAGATGTTGTACAAAGTAGAGATCTAATTGCACTGTAATCATGTGTACTTAACTTTCCCAACCTCGAATGTCGAGCTACGTTTAGTGGGACTGTATAATCAACGTTCCACTACATTTTCTTATATACGTATGGGTGTTTATGAAGAATTATCAGTCCTGATTTATCTAGAACTTTGAAAAAAAAGACTCTAGATATTTACAGCTTTCTCTGCCTTGACTAATTTTGACTAATTCTATACCCGAGTACATCGTGGTTTTTATGAACAAAGGAAGTTGACAGGCTCCATGAAAGACTTCCCGAAATAAAACATCTGGGTTGACTGCTCTTGTCTTTCGTCTCATCTCGGTGCACATCAGTTCTGTAAGTGAAAAACTTCAGAGCAGATCAGGCAAGCAATCACATCCATTAGAAAACAAAGATGTTTTTCTCCAAGTAAGCTTGAAGGAGGGCAGAAACCAATTATAAATGAGGATAAGGTTTGAACAAGAGTCACCAGGCCGCCTCGCCGGATGCAAAGTATCTGTCGTAAGATCGAAGCCTAGGAATTAATGCAGGTTCATGGATCTTGTCCAGTGGAATAAGCTAACATGAAGCAATTTTTTTTCCATCTAAAAGGTTCACGGTAGAAAAAAAAAAAAGAACGGTCAAGGAAGTCACCAATAAGTGGTGTCGCAAGATCTTGAGAGAGAGAGAGAGGAAAAAAAGGCACCCGAGTGTTAGGTCCAAAGTCGGTGTGAGCGTTCAGTGGACTAAAGACATCTTTGCTATGAGAATATTCACACAAATTTGTAACAATGAGTAACATGAGCGTGTCGCATGGACAGCGAAGATCACTTCTGTGGTTCCATTCCCGAACCCACCTTCTTTTAATACTTGAGACAATATAAAGTCACTCTAACATGGAAACATGCAGCTTCAGTAGATGGATCAGGCCATCGACTGAGAAGAGCACTATGAAAAAAGCAAGATGATGCACATCGAAGAGGCAAACAAAGAGCGAATGGCAATATTAGTAAGCAAAAGTACCATGACTAATACATGGAAGAAAGCACGGCCAAACTCTCAATGTTTCAGGTGAAAAAAAGGGCATGAGTATACTCCGCGCAAATCATTCCATTGAAAGCGTAATAGTCACCTACAGGTTCGAGTGTGGAACGGTCTATTAAGTCAACCTTCTACCAGCCACTCCCGGAGTACTCTCATACCCCAGCCCCGTAAGAAAATCATTTTATTTACTCCTTGCCAAATCATTTCACTCTACCATAGCTCAGATAATCCACAATACAGTACTACTGACGACTGACCACTAGACCACCTTTTCCATAAGCAAAGATAACTGTTCCCCCC
>JBCEWB010210630.1:9774-24359 GCA_039654565.1 Peronia peronii
TAATACAACTGAAATATAGCTTGTGTTGAAATCATACATATGCTACAAACTTTGTTTACATATGAGAAATTGTTTCATTGGTTTTAGTCTAACAAAAAATGAAATCAAGACCGAAAAAAAAAAAAAAAAAATTAGTTTGCCTAAGTTTAATCTCACAATCACTAAAAATAAATCTGTGCAATGAAAAAGAAACAAGAACTCCTTTGGAAACAGTAAATCGTCACCGCCCCCTTCACTATCTGTGTACAGAACAAATTAGGCATACCTGTTTTATCATAGGATATGAATAAACTGTTAAACAACTCCATCTTATATCCTGAGTTAACTTCAAACTATTTTGACTACTAGAAATGCTCAAACATCGTTTTTATATCCGCATTAGTAAATCTTTTGACTTTTCTCATCTACTGAATGCATATATCAAAGAAAATGCAACCACGGATGATTCCTGGCTTGTTTTGAGGATGCTTGTGGAATATTCGCCTCCACACTCCAAAGCAAATCTGAATCGGTCATTGTACATTTTAGACACTACATGTCAATTTGATGAAGTAAGATAATTCAAATATAAAAAAAAGCATTTTCACTATGAAGAGGTATTCCATACACACATAGTGATGAAAACTTTTATTTCTAGCTAAAAACTACTGATACACTCTATATGTGGATTGAGAATGGCAGCGATGAAATATCTTGAATTTTCATTCTTGACAAAGTCGTATGTGGTACGGTTCCTTTTATTCCACAATATCTGAATCATTAATAAGGTATTTCTCAATGGACTTATGTTTGATAAGAAAATATTTGAAATATCCTAATTTAGGTCATCTTTAAGTGATCTTCATTATAAAGACATACATGTTGTTCTGAAAAGCATAACCTACATTGCTGGAAAAAAAAATAACAACAAAACAATAATAAAACTTTAAAAAATAACAAAATGATTTTTTTAAAAATCTAAAATTAAAAAAAAAGATACTTAAAGCAAAAGCTGGATTCCAGTCTCATTAAGTTCCAATGCAGATAGTACTTACCCCTGAAAGCCTTTTGATAATTTTGTTCTTCTTCACATCCCAGATGAAAGCTCCTTGTTTGGCAGTGCAAGCGCCAATACAGTCGAGGTCAGCTGGGGCCCAGGAGATATGGTAGACAATGCTTTCATTGCCAGGGGAAGATTTCAACTGAGGACGGGAGACGGTAAAAAAATAAGGATGAACTAAAAATCACAATGCTCTCTTCTTAACTTTAAATGCTTTCTAAATTTGTCCCATCATTACAATTATCTTTCTGTGTACTTCTTTTCTCTTTCCAGCACAGTATGGCTGAATGAAACACTATGAGGTGTGCCAATTTTTGTTTGAACTAATGGTCAGAGTTTTACAGCCAGTCATCAATGTCATTCACATTTTGATGATAGTACTACAACTGAGCTACGTAAATTGACCAAATTTTACATTACCGCTATCCATTACTACAACATATATAAAGAATCTGGATATTATTGAATGTAACTGATAACACATCTCTGGTGAGAAATTTATTTCCATTCTCTTGTTCTAAATCACTTCTCTGAAAGATAATCTTTATCTTATGCCATTTTCCAACTCGACCATATGTTTAACATTTCCATTATCTCTAGTTCATGTGGACAATACTTGTGTGACTGGCTAAAAATCTACACTTGACATACTCCATGTGACTATTGAATTGAGTGTCAAGTTTATTGTGTTCTGTCTAATATAGTTTTTGGGTCTCTAGTAATGATAATAATAATAATAAAACTAATGATATAGTGGTCTCAGCCTAAGATCCCGCCTCTGCTGTAAAACAGAGTTTTTCACTATAATCTACCTACCTAAGAACCCATCCTCAAACCAAAAAATCCACCTAAGAGCCTGGTACCAAGCCAGGACGTGAGTACTCATAGTGCATCAGACTGTCCTCTTGAGAGAAATGTACAGCGTTAGGCATGCAGTAAAATGGGAAGGGGGTGGTGAGGAGAAAGATATGAAGAGGTGAAGTGATGTGGGATGTGTGACTGTGCAATTAGGCTCATGTAGCCTAGCTCCTAATCATTTCTTTCTTGGCCAATACAGGGGACAGCGCCAGTGGTTGGTTCTATATATGAGAGGAATAAGCTTAGCCTCCTGACTGGTCCCTGTAGCCAAGATAGTCCCTCTCTCTCTGGTGGCTGAAAGGCCTATCAAATGTTAAAGCACCTGACTAGTTAATTGTTTTCGTACTCAGTCAGTTTGGTAAGTTTTAAACACTTGAATAACATGCAAATATCTGTGGAGTAACTAGTCCTATCATGGCTTCCTTTAACAATATCATCACGTGGAAACTCACTCAACTTTTGAAAGAAGTTGAGCATTATGGTAAAATTATTAACCAAGAAAGATCAGGAACAGTACGATCTGAGATCTAATCACAACACACACACATAATGGAGACGGCTGTTCTTATTTGCATGAAGGCAAATCTTTAACTAATACAATGACCAACAAATTGTAGCACTCAAGACAGTGTTTAGATGGATTGCGTAACCTTTGAATCGGCCTAAGAGCCTGCTGTTTTTGTTTCCTGTGACCGGGCTCTTAGGCAAAGACCACTGTAATAATGATGATAATAATACATAATAATAATAACAACAATCATAATAATAACTGCACGTTCTAAAATAATAATTAATATTTAAAAGCAGCAGTTTATAATTCCTCCAGTGCAACAAATATTTGTCACTGGAAAATGTCAGTATACAGCCAGACCATACTTACACATTTCATACTGGTAATGTCCCAGATTTTTATTGTACCATCAAAACTTGCTGTGGCCAGATAGTCCGGGTTGTCAGGGTGAAATTTGCAATCAAATATCGTCTCTACATGACCCTAAAATGTAACAATTAATTGAATTATTCCACATAAATCAAAACAGGGAGCAAGCCTGCAATATACTAATCTGAAATTCTCCATGCCTTCCAAAGACAACAAAATAAACTTTTCCATTACAAACCATTGCAAATGTCTTGAAAACATCAGCTGAAGCTTAATTTTTGCAATACCAGTACAAATGAAATTGGCTAGATGATTGTTTGATAAAGTTTAATTAATTACCAACAACTTTCAGGAACAGAATTTCATTATTCTTTTACAAAAAACATATTATTTGTAATTAGTACCTGCTCTCTGAGAAAGACCCACTTCCTCCTCCCCAAATCGTACAGGCCGACACCACCATCCTTAAAAGTGCATACTATCTTAGCAGGAGGTACAGTAAAGTTAGTTTGGGTAACAGTGGCTGGTGATTTGGCTTCACTTGTGGAAGAAACCTAGTCAAGATGATACAGAGAGATTTTATTCCCTTTTGAGATTTATCAAAAATCAAATGGACAATACTTTATGACATATGTGAATTAAAATAGCATCATTATGAACATTGTTAGATACTTGCCATGGAAAAAATGTTTGAATTAGATCATATTATTCACTTTTCAGTTATAATATCGAAAATGGACGGGCAAATTGTTAAATAGTGCATTATTTGTAATCCACAATCAAGTTCAAATCATATCGGATATCCGATGAAATCATCAGTTTCATATATTTGATAATTTATTGATCAGAAATTATTTATGTCTATTCTTTTGCAATACAGATACAGTGGAACATGCTTAAACCAAAATTTTAGGGACCGAGCATATTATTTCTGTTTAAACACAATTTGGTTTATCCACACTGGTAGAGTGGAAGTTGTCAGAAGAGGGGAACAAACTCTGTAAGGTCACAGTTCACAACTAACCACGTGGGTCATCTGAAACTGCACGACTACACGGTGCTGTAGCATTATGCCCCATTAGACAGCACGCATCATGATGCTTCGATGACGTGTTGTGCGCCTTGCCTTATCAGCACACTGACAATGTGCACTTGATTCACTGACGCAATTCCCCCATCCCTTACCTCTCTCCGTCTTCGACACCTGCTGGTGGCCTCAGGGTTGACGATGTGAGAACGGCGTGTCGGTATTAAGGGGGTAAGCTGGTGAAAATTTCAGATTGTTATTTCACCAGTCTAAGAAGACAAACTTTGACAGGTTGTTGTGTATGACTCAGAAAGATGTTTTTCACTTTCAATTTTTTTTTAAAATGATGGTTCCCATGGAAATGGTGGCCATCTTGAAAATAAACACTAATCGTACAGTTTTAAAATTTCAAAAACTACTTTATCTACAGGGTTATTTATGGTGTCAAAACTTAGATTAGGGTCATATCGGGGCAATAAGCTGGTTAGTTTTGTCCTTTTACACTTATCTTTATTTATATGAATTTTTTAAAACTTCACACTCAATGCTAACCAATAAAATACAGGTTGTAAAACAAAAAAAAATTGTCAAACTGTTTTACTATTGAGTACAGCCAAACCAAACAGCGTACTGCCCAGGCTAATAATCAGAGAATGTGTGTGCCAAATTTGAGCCCTATAGAGTGTATACTTTTTGAGATTTTAAGACTTTTAAATTTTTTTTTAGTGTTTTTTTCAAGATGACCACCATTTATATGGAAACCATCATTTTTTACAGAAATTTTGAAAGTGAAAAACATCTTTCCCAGTCATAAACAACAACCTGTCAAAGTTTCTCTTCTTAGTCTGGTGAAATAAGAATCTGAAATTTTCACCCACTTACCCCCTTAATGTCTCTTATTAGCTTCAATATGATGACTTTATCTAGATGGGCAGCTAGAAGAACCTAATTCTGATCATCCAGGTGATTCAACAAAATTGGTACAGCTTTCATTAAAAACCCTGGATAGTATGATCTTAACAACAGACATTTAATGGACAGTGCATGTGATGTGCTTTATTTATAGTGCTGAGATCATAAAAATTGTCAGTGGATCCCTCTGTTTGCATATCACCCGCCATATGAAAAAGAGGAGAAACTGAATTTTTGTGTCTAAAAATATCAAGGTGTATGTAGATCTAATGCAGGCCTATTTGCAAATATTATGACTTTGTTATTGTAAATTGTTCTTTACAGATAGCAGTAGTATTATGATAAGATAAAGTGGTGGGAGGAATAAATCTATGCACAATACTTTTTTTTTTTTGGTTTATTCATTTTGTAGGCCCACAGATGTAGCAGGATTTTTTGAGGGTCTGGTAGGATTTGTTTTACCCTGTAGTTCCCTGGACATCCTGTCTATACAATGGTTTCCGCCTAAGAACCTTCCACCTAAGAGCCTGGTCTGCTTAGAAACTCGCCTCTGTTGCGAAATGGAATTTTTTCTCTATAAGTTACCCCTCTAAGAACCCGCCCCAAATAAAAAATCCGCGTGAGAGCCCGGTGTCGAGGCCAAGACACACAAGTATTTGTGGTGTAATTTCACGTCATATTGTCCATGAAGAGAAACACATAATGCTAGACATGCAGTGAAATGGGGACAGGACGGAGGAAACAGGTAGACAAAGGAGTGGAAGTGATGGTTGATGTATGACTGCACAATCACGCCACATTGTGGACTAACCCATAAGCATTTCTTTGTTTGACAACCTATGGGACAGCACTTATGATTGGCTCTGTGGAAAAGGAGGAGTAAGTTTAGCCTTCTGACTGGTTAGTTGTTTTGCTACTTCAGTCGGTCTGTAAACACTTGAGTCACTCATGCGACTATCCATGTATAACAATATCATGTTTTCTTCAACAGTTACACCGTTATGTGAAAATTTGCACGACGTTTAAATGCTGGACATTATTGATATAATTATGTGCTAAGAAAGGTCAGGAATTGTTAAATGTAATTACAACACACACACACAAGAAAGAAGGCTGAACTTATTCACATAGATAAATCTTTAACCAACACTAACGAAATAGTAGTAAAGACAGTCTGACGTCGGATTGCATAATCTTTCAATGCGCCTAGGAACCCGTCCACCTAAGATCCCGCTTTTTTTGTCTCCCGGTGACGGGGTCTTAGGCAGAGACACTGTGTTACAGAATTGCTAGTATATATTGTAGATAGTAATATGGTAATAATCTTTGGAATAACATATGGTGTTTACTTGAGTCTACCTTGTCATGTCTTTTATCCTTGAAATGATCAAATTATAGGATAAGCATGAGTTTTTGAATATGTATATTGTAGTCTGATTGAAAGAGTTAGTTGTTTTAAATGAGAGTTCTGTATTAGTAGATTTTATACTGATTGGAAACTTCAGTAGGTGACAGGTTGTTACCCAACCCTAGGATGTTATAGTCTCTACTTAAGCTCTTTAATATTTTCAGCCTTTTGCTGGCCAGGGTAATCGATTAGATGGCAAGAAAAAGGGAACAGAATCTGGTCCATCCTCAGCATCTCATACATTACCCCAGAGAAGGTAGTAGTTTATTCAAGTCAATATGCATTATGTTTGAAATTTATCCATGACCATTGTAGCAATGTGCCTTCTTCGCTTTGTAATGACAGGCACAAATAGTTGGAACTTTAGAAAATGGAGCAATATTCCATATGTGTCATATCTTTTTCCCCCCTCCCCCCTTTTTCCCCCATTATTTTTTTTTTTACCATGGGGTAAAGTTTAGAAACAAGACCATGTTAAATACCTAATGTGTACATGTTGACATTACCAGCTGCAAGCCCTGTGGGTCCAAAATTACAACTTTCAAGAAAAACAGAAAAATTCATTTCAGTGTGTCATTTTGTCAGATTGTTATTTTATTTCACAGTTTAAATAATGTGTTTCTTTAGGTTTCAATAATTATTACATGTTCAGAACCAGTTTGACTCGTAATCCAAATAGTCAGACATACATGTTTTGTGCTCCATAAAATGACACGCTTTGTGTCAACTCCACTCTTGCACAGTTTGCACCGCTTTGCTTTTGGCAGTGGGATTGATTGAGATACATAGTATGCGTGTGAAAACCTGCCAGAAAACAGACATACATGCTTTGCACAATGCTGTATATCGAGTTTCCCATCTATAAACTTGCACCATATAAAGGCATGATGAAAGAGAATTTCCTAGGCATATTTTAAGACAAAAATATAACTTGACTTAATTTCAGACTTACATGGTTTGTGGCTGTTACCATCAATATTATGGAAATGGAATCAGTCGTTTTCAGAATTTCTTCCATTTCTTTTATTGCTGTTATTCATGTGTAACACATGATAGGTGTCATCTTTTATGTTCTTATTATAATGTCATTGCCTTCATATTATTTGCAAGTTTTTCATTTTGTTATTCATTTTGCAGAGGTATTCCCAACTACAACTTCAAGCGTGGCACCATAACATTCATACGCAGTGTTCGTCCAGTCATCAATGGAAACACAGAAGAGGAAGAGGAGAAACATTTCGAGGCCTTCTCTGGCCAGGGGCAGACACTGAAGAAGAAAAACAGAAAGTGAATGTGACTGAAAAGGATTATTGTGTATGCTCTGTATGAATGCCAGGTGATGTTTGTATATGCTGGGTGACATCTGTGATTGTTTGTGAAGGATAGATATTGTTTGCGATTAATCAGCAATTATGTGTGATGCTAAATGTTGTAAATATGAGAATAAGTAATACAAGGCAAAATGGTAATTGTATATCTTTACTGAGTGCTTGAGAGATGCTTTGTTCTGTCAGTCTGCAGAACATTGAGAATGAGAGAGTCAGTGTGAGAAACCTTGGAATAACAAGAGCAAAGGTCTAAGATTGTATGAATCTTCATCTTTTTGGAACATGCATATCACAGTTTGATGAAATATGTTGAAAATCTTTTTTCTGAATTTTGCATCCAGGTGACACATATTTGAACTCTCATATATGGCAGGGATGTCAAGCTTCTGACTCTTGTCAGAAATCTGGCTTTCTGGTCATTGCCAACTCTCTTACTTTTGGCTGGTCCTCCCTCAGTCCAGTAATGTCTTTGTGATTGTTGTTGTTATTTTATTTATTGTTGTCTTTTTATTTTAAATGCAAAGCAGGTCTCACATGACGAGTGCAGAGACAAAAGTACAATATTTCCATACATTCTCTTCACAAGGGTAGATCTATACTATTTTGCAGCAGCTCATTTAGAACAGGAAGTTCATAGCACTCAGTTCCTCAACTCTGTTATTTCAGTCAGTTGGTCACATGAGAGTTGCTGATTCAAAGTCAACACTTGAATTCTATGACAAAAATAAATGATATGCCCTCTCGGGCACCATGTAGGACTAGACTGAGAAGCCACATTTCTATTTGAAAAACTGATGATGACGGCACTGCAGAAATATCTAAAATACATGCTTTTTTTTTTTTTTATTTAAATAGTAAAACCATTGCCAGCCGAGATTTCAGCGAACACTTTGCAGCAAAGTTCTGTTAGTGTAGCCTCAGTGAGTTATAGTTTTCTTGTCTTAATATTACATAGATCTGTCCAGACTATGCCTGCTGAAGCAAGAAAAATTGTTCGATTTTTTTATCAAAACAGTTTACCATCTCTGACATATGTGACAGCTGGAAAATGTGTACATTACATCAGAAATATATTGGAAGCTCCTTGAAGAAACTGCATTGGCAATCTATTGTCTCCAAAAATGATAAGGACATTCAAACAAAATGGATTCAACACCTTTTAATTGGATTCTTACTGTAGTCATCAGTTTGATTTTAGATAGAGGCTAAAGCTTATCAACATCTGATGTAAATACATTTCAAACAATCCATAATTTGATCCAGTGGTATCCTTTGTCATCTGATGTTGAGTGATGTTATAATAAATGAAATGTAATTAATAGTGATGTATATTGTCATTAGTCATGGCAGAATGTAAGGGAAAGGGAACATGAAATTTGATGGCAAACATCGAGGTGAAATTTTGCAAAATAGTATATTTGTGAAAGAAGTAGTTTTTTTGTTATCATGACTGATTTATCATACAATGAATGACGTGTGACTTAAAGGGACCTTAAATTGGCTGAAGATCTGAATGTTCTGATTCAAGATGAAATGTATGATAAGAGATCTCATGTTCACTCTGCTCATGGAATTTTTATGCATGGAGAGAATTAGAATGAGAATGTTTTATCTGCCCGAAAGTTTGTACAAATTAAATGTAATATTTGTCACAAAGGCAAAATTCAATAATCCTGCCATTGTGTTGTATATTACTACTACAGTTGATTTTTATTATTAGAGCTGTATAAAGGAATAAATTATTTGAGGCAGTGATATGATGTCTTTTTTTTTTTTTTGCCTTGGAATTATGTATAATCCCTATATCTACACTATAAATCTGCAACAAAACCTATAAAAGGCTTATTGGACTCAAAAACTACTGAATGTATCCATCTGAATTTTAGCACACAATATTGTTGCATAAAGATCTGGGTTTCTGTCCATATAAAATCAAAATAAAAAATTACTAATTTTGACGCTATTCAAAAAAGTCGATAATAAACTCGCGAGATTGTTTGGTCTGAATTGTATGTTCGACAGAATGACACATTCAAAACACCAAACACATTTTCTTTGAGTAACTTTCAGTTTAATCATCCGAAATACCAACATCGAGGTGCATTAAGTCATCTGTTTGACGTATATTTAATCAATTTCCCATAAAGGCCAGTTAACAGTTAATATTATACTATGTACAGACTAAATTTTTCAAATTCCTTTATTTTTCTTTTATTATATTCCAATAAGATTAGAATAACATTTCATAAACTTTCTAAATATGGACTGCATCAGTACATTAAAATGTGTGCAGGTAACAAATATCGAGTGCTACGAAGCAGGGCACTTGATGATAATATTGCTCTGACAGGGAATCAAATAAGTTTGAAGATTTGGCGCTCCCTATATTTTCTTCAGATTCAACATATTTATTTCTACATCATTGTTCTTGTTTATATTGAATAAGCTGCCAGCTTTTGCATTGAAGTTCAAGACTTTTCTTTAAGTTGATGATAAGGATGTTCAGTCATATATATTTCATTGATCATTGTAAATACATGTAATTTACAAATACAACAATTCATTTATGCAACATAGTTTACACAGATTTGAACTAATGACATCTTGCAACCATTTCAGGAATCCATTAGACTGTATTTTGTAGATCTCAGACATTACTGTTTGAATAGCCTTAGGTGAAATTGAACATATTCCTTGAAGTTGATACCACTGATTTATACTATGAATGGCCACAGTTCACATAGTTCAAAATGGATCAGAAAAGGAAATTCTTGGGGAAATCAAAACACTTCAAAGCCAGTAAGGATGTTCATAAGAAAGGTATACATAGACAAGGTAATAAATACATGGCATTTGGATAAATATTGTAAAAGTGCTATTGTCCACTAAATATTGTCATCATACATATACAAAAGACAAAATAATATAATACAGGTAATGGAAATACATAATATGAGATGCTGCTGAAAAGATGACAATTTTTACACTGCAGGAAATTATCACAAATCCATCACATTTTGAACTTATGTTCAACATCCTTGCAAAAAAATCCCAGTCTTCTGTTTACAGACGATGCTGTTGAGTTCCATCAGCTTGCAGAAGATGATAGACAGATCATAGATGATTCTGTCAAGAAACAACTGAAATGCTGAGGTTTTCAACAGCGGACAATTTTATTCTATTATGAAATGAATTCTGTAACTTGATTTATGAAATCAATGTCATTAACATTTCTACCATTCAAAGTTAGTATTAGGTCATAACATCTTCTTAAACATCAGTCAGATGATCCAGTTTTAGACACGTCTAGTACGGTCTAGGCTGAGAATGACATCATTCAGACTACCATATCTTCAAATACCTCAAAATCATTGAATAGGGAAAAGATGTGGGAATTCTGGTGTCATTAATGTCTGCAGAAACCATGCTTGGAAAAAACTAGTCATTCTTTGAAGTGTCACAAATATGATTATTTTTTTTTTTTTACAAGATGTCTATCATTTTGCTCCCTACCTCACCCCCTCCCCTCTCCACTCCCCACTCTCTCCTCCCTCCAACACCACCAACCAATTACCATTAACTACACACTTCTCTCTCAAATTAATTTTGACATAGGAAAAATTCAGCATTACAATATAGAATATTCCTGTCCTTACAACTAGGCTCAAAGTTTAAGAATCTCCATCTTAGTACGTAGCATCACTGAATCTATGGGAATGGGAACCCATGAAATCAGCAGGGTTAGTGAAGATCCGAACAAATGAAAGAGATTTGCCTTATCAGTGTTATTGCCTGCAGCAGTCAACACGGCATTTTTTAATGTTTCTGACAGATGTCTTAATATACTTTGATTACAAAGAATGTCTTTAACAAGAAGTTTTCAGCAAAAAAAGACAAAAATTCCCACCCAAATTAAGTGTCATGTATTGTCAATATTGAAGATCTTTCAAAATTTCATTTCATATGAGCAAATTCAGTCATCACATCTATGTTACAACATTATTTTAATATTAGGGTCTTTGGAAATTAATTCTGTCACATATAAACACATGAAATTATCATATTCACATAAAAGCAGCAATGTGAGAGCATGACGGGAATTCAATAATAATTTACTTCACACAATAATAGTACATGTAATAACTTGACTGTCATATTCAGTTTCAGATTACTGCAGATTGTAACACATTTCTAAGCAAATATCAGGAATGACAAATTGAGATAAAGTAATAGACTATGATGCATAACAATTCGTGACAACTGTGTGCCATCTTTACTGAAGTTAATGGACTAAGAGCAGAAATGTGAGGATTTCACTTTGTGAAGGATATTTACTTATCGTATAGTCATCATAGAGAAGAACTTCGGTCAGAATTGAGTTGTGAGTTCCTCAGGTTGTCCAGGCAGAACCTCTTGCTCAGATCGTGAAGACTCACCTGGATTCCCATTCACTGAACACTCAGTTGTGTTTCTCTTTGTAATAGATCCACCTGTCTCGTGTGCTTTCACTGCTGGTTCATCTACAGATACACCTTGAGTGTTGAGAGATAACTGAGACTGGCTGTATGCTCTATTGCTGTTGGTTTCATTTTCATCCCGCATGAGACTTACACCTTCAAACTTGTTGTCACTATTGAAAAATTCATAACTAAATCTAGCTGCTGTCTCATTTATAGAATTTTCATGCAAAACATCGCCACATTCTGATTGTAGTCTGGAATTTGTAGGGGTAGAAGTGAAAATATCCATTTTCTGTGTCACATTAGTACAACTATCAGCATCATCAGCAAAATATCTTTGAATAACAGGACTCTTGTTTTTATAAGTGCACACACATGTATTCTCCACCTTATGTTGTGAATGCAAAGCAGAGGCACTGAGATTGGTTCCACTGAACCAGTTGTTTCCCTTGAGTTCCAATCCTGAATTATTGTCACCAGTATCCCGATTACTCAGGATATTTGGTTTACAAGTAAAAGACCTCAATTTATGTCCTGCCCCATCCCCCTCTTGATGAATTTCTGATTGGAATTCTTCAGGGCCTGATCTATAGACAAAATCACATTTTGTCAAAACCTGCCTCTGAGAGGAAGACAAAATACCAGGTTCATAGTAGTTCTCATTGGTGACACTTGTTCCAAAGAATGGAGAAATTGCACCAGAATCTGGCTGTGGTTCCCTGCATTCATCCATATCTATTTTTATCAGATAGATTTGAAACAGTAACTGTAAGATGCTGAGGAATATCATGACAATAATGACACTGAAATATGCAGCAGAAAGTAGAACAATCAAGAAATAAGGCTCAATCTGGAATCCAGATTCTAGATTCTGGAATCTATTGTTTTCATTGCAACATGTCACACTGAGAAGCATTTGTTTCATACTTCATAGCAGTTAGGTTTTTCAAAGAAAGCAGTGTATATACCTAATTACAGTAATCCATTTTAACTTGAATGCAAACAAACTGCATGTACATGGAATTTTCAAAATCAAAAGTTGTTATTAGCCTTGTTAATTATTTAAATATACAGTGTATTTGTTGAACAAGATATCAAAGGAATATCATAAAACTGTCTTTTCACTGAATCTGATGGGTGTATATTTATAGTAGCCCACAGTTAGATCTCTTGATTTGTTCTAAGTTTAGCAAAAGTTGTAAATTAAAACTTTTTCGACATCTTAGGTAGGAAAGCACTGTTGCCTATTTCAAAGCAGCAGAGCATAATGTATCCTTTCTGTCATTCCTTGAATGTTAAGACTATTTGTCAAGTAAAGATCAAATGTCAAATGCTCAAAGCCAGAAATATAGATCTATTGCTCCTCGGATTTTTATGATCTGTCAAAAAGAACAATCATGCAGTAACCAAATGACAGAGATTGAAATACATGTAATTTCTTTTGAATGAGTGATTCTAGCCCTGGCAGTAAATAGTTCAGTGTGCAAAGACAAACACGTAACAAGAAAATTTTACCTTCATGATCAATTTGTGTAGGCACCCACTGGAATCTGAAACAGAATTGTATGCATAGGTCACTTAATTTTCATAAAGACATGTGCTCATGTCTGTTGGATAAATACAATTTTTATAAATGTATGTATATGAAATGTTACAACAACACAGCCATCAGTGTTTTACACAGAGAACTTTGATAAATAGATTTTACTTTTGTCAAATGGTCACATATATCTTGTCAACTTGAAATTGAATGAACCTTTTGTTATTTTTTCAAGAGAATTGTATTATGTCTTTATGTTTTGTCAGCCTTTTGATTTGCATTTAGAAAAGCATCTGAAATATTTACTGTTGATAGAGGAAATCTTTTCTGCCTTAAAGGGGGAGGGGGAGCGTGTCCTGGAGGTGATTTTTTTTACTATTAAAGATAGACTATTTCAACCTTTTCCATAACATTTGGCATGTTCAAATTAGAGGAAAACAGTGAAAAAAAACAACTGACTTTTTTTATACAGTAGCCATGACAACACCGCCATATTGGATTTTGGTGTCTCTAAATTGACTGATTTCAGAATCTATCTCCTCCGTAAAATTTCAATGAAAATTGATAAAACTTGATGAACATATTGCTTGGCATAATATCTAAAAAGTTACATATTTTCAGCCCTCCTTATGAGATAGAACATTTTCTATAAATTTTTTAAAATGCCATGTAATAAAAAATCAAATTTTGCCGTTTTTGCATACTAAAAACTCATTTTTCTCTAATACTTACCAACCGAATGGGCCGCGCATAAGTACATTTTTTAGTCTTGTTATGAAAATGATGTATACCAAATTTGGTTAGAATTGGTTCGGAAACAAAAAAGTGTATAGCAAAAAACTGTCAAAAAAAAAGGGTTTTAAGAAAAACGCGTTTGAAGTTTTTTTTCATCGAAAAGTGGACATGGAGAATTTTTTGTTCAGCTTTCAACCTCAGAACCGCACTGTTTCACATACTAGCTCTCTCTCCATGACTTCTGTGTCTCTTGTTGCCGTTTTTCAGCTTTCTGGGCATATCTTTTCTCAAATTTTGCTCCCTACCCCCCATCATTACAAGGGCTCCCATAGAGTAAATACCAGGTTCTTGAGGGCCTATATGTGCCCCCCATATCTTTTTTTGTCCAAACCAAGAGT
>JBCEWB010210738.1:292-43507 GCA_039654565.1 Peronia peronii
ACAAAACAGCACGCACCAATCTTTTCCCCCCCTCCCCCCCCCCCCCCAATCCCAGCTATTACTGCCGCATCCCAGGCATCCCCCCGCCACACACACAGACAGATTATCACTCCGATCCATCACCACATCAACAAGCACCGAGGCCTCCCATCCCCCACCCCCTCCTTCTCTAGTCTTTCTCAAGCACAGTTACCGGCAGGTTTGGCCGGATGGTCTGAGTGACCGACCAAAGCTCTCATGGTCACATCCTGCACCAGTTTAACTCTATGGAGTGCTGGATACAAACTGTCAGAATGGCCGAGGTTCCAGAATAGCCATGTGTGGACAATCATAAACTGTTTGATGTGTTGTGGCTAACCAGAACAGTCTTATGGAAATCATCACCACCATGATCTCAGTCATCCACCACCAGCTCCAGGAGTTAGCCATTCACTTCTCTCCACTCTTTCTACAATCTTTCTCTTAACTGTCACTTTTCAGTAACTTTTTGGCTAGTCTTACAGTAGCTCTCTGAACTTTCACATTTGTGGGAAATTTCCTTTGTTTGTTTTGTGGAATTGTCAACTTTTATTAAACTTCTTTTTTTTTCTCATTTCAGTTACCCCCGAGGAGGCGGTGGACGCTCGGATGAGATGTTTTCAGGCAACGAAAGTATGTTATTGAAGTTAGACAGCATCGAATTGACAGAGAGTTATGTCTGTAGTTTACTAGGAGTTTGACTCAGTGTGTCATTTTCCATGCTTTTTCTATTGCATTTTTTTTGCTGAAGATTCTGTTCAAACCAAAGGAAGGACATGGGAAATGTTTCTCCAAAGTCTTTGTTTGAGTAGAACATACAAATCTGTTCTGCCTGAGAGGAAAGTAAAAATAGCATAGGACAGATAATAAACACTCAATAAAAACTGGAGGAAAAATATCAGATAATATCTGCAAGTTAAGTTAGCACTTGGCTGTGGTGATAAATCTGTAAAAACTCTGTTTCATGTATGAGATAAACTGAAACTTAGAGGCAGCTTTCTGTTTATGACTTGTATGATTAGATGATATACATCATTTATTTCTTTGTTTGTCAAAATAGATCACAAAATTGTCTAAGGTGACAGACAACAGCTTTAAGGTAGCAGGATGTCAGTTTTACAGACAATAATATTGAGCTATGAAATCCTTGCAATAAGTTTGATCTAAGTTGATGATATGGCGGAAGATGTTCTAGTGGTGTAGTAGATAGTCTTGAGATTGAGCTTGATGATTGTGAGCTTTTCCTGCCTGCCTAAGTCCTGTCCTGTCCTGTCCTGTCCTGCCTAAGTCCTGTCCTGTCCTGTCTCTCCATTCTCATCTTCTCCTACTGTCATCCCATGGCCAAGGTCAAGGTCAGAGTGTCCACAAACACCGTGTGTGATTTCAAACAGACAGAACCTGTAACTTTATGGTGATATGTTCTGTCACTACAGCTGCAGGATTTCAGACAAATTTCATCTGGTACAGGCTGATTAAAATCTAATTTGAAATTTTCAAATAGTACTGGATAGCTTAGACATACTGAATGTGTCCTACTTTGGTTACTTGCAAACATCAAAGCTATTGTGTGCGTCTCCCTCCAGATTCTCTACACCATATCTGGAAGGACATACATAGTGATACCGTACAATTTTTCAACTAGTCCAGGGTTGCAGGAAATAAAAAATGTTATTAGGGAATCTGTGGACACCATATTTATCTGTATAGTTGAATTAGTTTAGATAATGCAGCTTGTTGAAATCACAGAGTGTTTTTGTGGATACCCTGGATACTGACCAATGTCTCAAATATCTAAGATGTGACAGAAAAGACTAAGTATTCATTTCAATAGTCCAGTGGATGCAGCCAATGGTAACTTTGCTACAGATGTTAACTTTGAGCGATAGGTGGTCGAGCTACAGAAAAACATGGACATTATTTAATTCAGCAGTTATGAATAAAATGTGATAAGAGTAGTAAGATCATGTGTATGTCAGGTACAGTTTGTGAGATCAACTGTGCAAGTTGTTGACCCAGGAAGTACTTAGTATTTTTGTTGACACTTTTTCCTAGAGCATGGCCATGGACATGTAGAGTTTGATCTGTCAAAGGCTGGATGAAAGAAAAAGCTTTGAATGTGCAAAATTAACCTTCCTGTTTTTACACTATACACAGACCACACAAGCTTGGTTTTTTGTTTGTTTGTTTGTTTTTTCCTAATTTGTGTACCTTTTTGAAAATGGCAACAGACATTGTTTGATTAAAAGCTTTTTTTTTTTTAGTCTTTTGATTGAGAGAGATTTTGTTCAGAGAATTTCACAGTTTCCAGATGTATGACTGTACTCACCATACAGTGCATGTCTTTGCTGTTCTCTCTCTCTCCTCTCGATCTCACACCCCCCATCTCTCACTCCATACCTGACACGACCTGACTACAGTGCTGGTCTTACAGTTACCTGGTACAGAGTCCAACAATCTGTGAAGTTATCTACTTTCCACACTTGAACACAGGCGGTGTACAGGCACTTTGCCTATGGCAACATTACTGATGTAAGGAAGTGCAGAAAGGTGTTAAATTAATATACAAAGATGCATAAAACTGAATGATGGTTAGAACAGACCGATGGTTAAAATCAAATTTAAGGCAATAGAACAAAATGTCTGTGTAGTAGTTATTTCAATCTGACTTTGTTTCCAGTGATTTAATGAACTTGATGTCCTTCATCGTCATGACCATTTCTTTGTATGTAAAAGATTTAAAAAAACAAAAATTTAATATTAATGAAATGTAAATTTCCAAATTTGGTGACTTGAAGACTAGGAAGGCTTTGAGAGCAAAATCTGAAGTCACAGAAGTCTGAGCAGAAAATCCTGATACAGAAGTCCAGCACTGTCGGTCAGTCAGTCGGTCTGAGCCTTGTTTTTGCTGGACTGAAATGTTTGCTTGCCACTGCTGATGTTCACCTGTTCTCTCTCTCTCTCTCTCTTCCTCTCACTTCCTCCATCACTCTGGAATGGCAGGAATATCGGACTATGCAGAGATCGTGGAGGAGGAAGACGATTATAGCACCCCGGATGGTAAGACACCTTTTCAGCAATTCCTTCTCTATGTATACCCTATCAGTGCGTGTGGTCCCTCTAGCTAGCTGCCCAGTACCATTGGAAACAACAATCGGTACATAGAAAATGTGACATGGTTACTGTCCTAAGAACAAAATACTGCTTTGGTCAGAGGGACGGGCCAGTTGCTTTATTTTTATAACAGGAAATGGTAGAAATTTGACCTTTCATCCAGCTGATTTTCTTAATATCATTATAACTTTGGCAGTAAACATTTCATTACTTTCTTTACTAGTTTTGTCATCACTTTTGATAGCTTAACTGACAGTTATTACGCGGAGCTTTTATTATGATATGGGACATCACACAGTACAGTCTATATACATATAATACTATTTTATACATTTTTGATATCACACTAATCCTGACCAGCAAATGGGGGAAAGATGTAAACTTATGTTACTCAGGATTTGATCCACATTGTGTTCAAATAGGGATTTCTTTACACTGACCTTATCCTGCAGGTATTTCTCCATCCTGTGTGTTTGAATGTTTGTGTGTAAGTGCCCATGCTGGCAAAGCCAGACCTAGGCTAGCACAACAGTACCTAGCAGCTTGTATCAGAGGACCACAAAACTGTAACATTTCCAGATACTATGAAATGATATAGCACTGTTTGCCCATCAAGAAACAAGTCATAATAATAGTTAATATTGGGCTCCCAAGGGGCTGCTTATCACAGCGGAAGAAAGAAAAGCAGAGTGAACTGTTTTAAGACTAAATTTCATGTATGCAGTCACTTGACTGATGACAATCTGACCTATAAAGATGTCTGGAGTTTGTCATTTTCCTGGAAATAGTTTTAAAGTGAAATTTGTGCCGTAACTGTTTCAGTAGCTAAACAGTGAAGGACAGCAGGTTATGGTGGTGATTTAATAACAGCAAAGTGTTGTCCAGGATTTCGTGCCACAGATAGCAGACTGGATTGGTCATCAAGTGGTTCGAATTGCTGTGTATGATAACAAACACCAACATAGGAATACAGAAGACAGTGGGCGAGTGTATGTAGATAGGGCCAGTGATTACATAGCTAAATGACTTCTATAAGTTGTTGATGTCACTCAGAAAGATGTAAAAAAAAAAAAAACAGACAGCAGGAAATAGTTGAGATGAGATAACATGAGGAGTACAGGGGTGAACAGCAGGTACCACAGCTCACAACCTTTGACCCCCAGCATGCATGAGCATTGCCTTGTCCTCTCCAACTAATGAGGGTGTGAGTAGAGAATTGAGTTTGCCATTGATCAATTAATCATCTCCCAGCCACAGCATCTGCTGTCTGCACAGGCCATAGACTTTGATCTCACTGTACAATTACTGGGGATCAGGTGTTAGTTCATGGTAGTCCGTGCACATCCAGATGGGAATTGGCAAACCACATGGGAGGAAAGATGTTCCTATAATACAAATCCCTGGGCCAAAGAGCATCCTTGACAGTCTGGAAGTGTAGAATAGTATTAGAAAATCTACATTTTAGAAAGAACAAGACATATCAGCGATGTGCATTCTGAATTTAACAGCAAAGTAATTTCCAGTGGCTTGAAAAATCATGTGACCATTTCAGGTACTGACAGTTGACAGACAGTAAATGGCATGGTGTTTGATAGACGTGACAAGTGATGAAACCTCTACACAAATTTGGCACAAGACTGTTAGTGTGAAATGTGGAAGGAATTTGACTTAAAATGTTCCTTATCCCAGACAAAAGTCAGGCAGTTAGGTGATTTAGGTATACATTTCAAACCTAAAATTTCCCACAGCACATGATGTTGCAGTACAGGGGAAGATAGGGAGTCACTGTGTGTAGACTTAGTCATCAGATCCCGAGCAACTCACCCAAGATAAGGATTTTTGTTTTTTTAGTGTTTTTTTTTAGTGTTTGTTTGTCCACTTAGTGTTGGCTGTTCTTGACTATTCCCTAGGAAAGGCCAGAAGTCGCAGTGTCCGCAGGAAGAGTAAGTTGGTCTTGCCCTAGAACTGAAGCGTGTAGAGCTAACCTAACTTTTCGTGACCATCTCGTCCCTACTGGCCTACCGTCCTATCAGTGCTCATGTCCTACCAGTGCTCATGTCCCACCAACCACTCGGACTGGCATGCTGTCCTTTCTGCACGCACTCAGTTGTCTTCTCTGTGGTCTTGACAAGAACTGAGTCTTGCATTAGCTACTGTCTCACTCACTCCTTCACTCAGGCATGGACTCTGCCTTCAAACACAATCTCAGCAACAAAATCTTTATTTCTCTGAGGGGGTGTATGCTGTCTTTCTGTGGCATGTAGTCTTCTTGAAGCATTATGACCAAACTTATTCATTGATTTTTGTCATCTATTTTTGTTCTTCAGCATTTCTTGAATTAATTTTTATCAGAAACATTTTATTTAGTTATTTATTTATTTATTTATTTATTTTAAATAACTCATCAATCATTTTTCTAAAACGTAAAACTTCTTTATTGCTGTTTCTATGGGGAACGTTACCCCGGTCTTGGCTGTGCCCGTGTGGTGGGAGGTGGTTGGCCCTGTCGACACCAGCATGTAGAAAGACCACAAACCTGTACACAAAAGTCCCTGGATATGTGCATGCCATGGCTGTGTGATCTATCCGGCCCACTGGATTGTCTAGAGCATCTTGTCTCTTCCTCCACAGTGCATTTTTTTGCATGGTGAATCCTAACGTGACATCAAAGCCTTTACTTGTACAACCAATGTCTTCCTACTTGTCCTCTTTAACTACAGCTGTGAACAGACTACAACTCTAGTGGCACTTGACGCTGACAGACTGACACACAAACATGGCTGGACACTGTGATGTCATCAGAATCATGTCAGTTTGTGGTGTCAGTCTTTGACTTGTCATACTGTCATGATGTCAGTGCTATGCCATGTCACATTTTGTCAGTGACAGATTTCACCTCAGATTCCAGTCAGTAGTGTCTCAAAACCAGTTTGCTTGCTGTAAGATAGAACTTGAAATACATTCTTTTTTTATTTTTTGGTTGAATTTTTCCTCCCTGGAAAGAGCACAGGTGGTTGAGAATACAACTGAGGTTTTGCTTAGTCCTGGAAACTGTTCAGACCTTATGTAGCCTAAGCTTTACTAATCTTCTAGCAGAGTAAGCAATGACTAGGAGAGGTGGTCTGATTTCTAACTAATACAATCTATCTATATTCTCATGCATAAAACCTGCCTCAAATGCCAGTCACACAGTTACTAAAGCAAGCCCTGCCTATTGTCATATTCATCTATATACTATTACACAGCTTGTATAGTAACATCAAACTTTGCTTACTGGGGTGAACAGTTTCTCTTTCGCACAATAGAATGGCTCCTGTTTAGATTTTATTTTTTTATTTTTTTATTTATTTATTTATTTTTATGTAAGTAAAAATCCCACATGCTTGATATTATGAATCCCATCCTTCACCCTTTCTTATGTTAATATGTTCAGACATTTTCTCAATATTGCCAGGTATTTTTTTGTTTTATTTTATTTATTGATATGTATTTTGTTTTTTGATCTGTAAGTCATACTCCAAGTGCCCAAAGGTTGACTCAATGCCCAGGTCTTTGGTCTTTCAATATCCCCCCTTCAGACCCGTCTCCTCTCATGTTGAGGATAGCTTTCCCTATCAGACAGACTGACCGGGTACCCAGCATCTGACAGTTAGCCCTTCAACAAAAGAGGTGGAACATAAAAGCTGGGCTGTAACTTAGGAGAGATCAAACTTTGCTATGAATAGCACAACAAAAGTTTGTTTTTTCTGTTGAACAAAGATCAGGTTTAATCTGTCAGATTTTCAAATCACGTTTCATGTCGTTGGCGACATAGTTAGAAAAGAGAGCAAAGGGGTATAACTCTGGGAGAGAGAGCCAAGGGGCTTAACCCTATCAGACTGTACCTGTAAATACTATGTGAAACATCAGAACTTGTGTCAGTATGTCACATTACAGCCTGTACAGTCGTCCCTCACTAGATCGTGGTTCACCTTTGGTGGCTTCACGGCATCGCAGGGTTTTTAATATGTTTATGTATTTCTGTAACCTAACCATACACGTCTATGGGAGTGTACCGTAATACATTCGTGGAGCACATAAACAAAATCACAAATACCAAAATGTTTATAAGAGTGTGGGGAAGGGTAGTACAGTAGTTGGAGGGTTGATAACAGTATGGGGGAGGTTTATAAAGGTTTAAATGTATTTAAATAACAAAATAAATATACTATCCCTACTTTGCGAATTTTGGCTTATCGCGGGCAATCCTGGAACCTAACATCCGTGATAAACGAGGGACTACTGTACATCATGTCACACACAAGCACACAGTCACACCATTTGTTCTTTAGTGTAGTCCTGCCTTAAGAACTCTGTCAGTTTGTTGGTCTTGCAGTACCCCAGTGTGCCCCTAACTGTGGCCGGACACCTGTAGGACAAGGTAAAACTCCAGCTCAGCCTAGCCCTTTTGCTGCTTGTCTCGTTTGTTTGTGGCTGCTGACATCTGTGGCCTTGCCCTTTACATAGTCAGCCTTGAGACAAAAGCTTAAGCTTAGATCAGGGTATCCCTGCCCGGGGGGGAGGGGGGGAATATCATCCAAGGAGGGGGAAGGTAGCAGAGAATGAAACAGCATAATGAGACAGAAGAAATGCTGAAATGGACTCGTGCGGAATCGTCATATGACAAAAAGCATTTTGTAACTAAAATCACATGTTAAACAAAGGCACTAAATGACCTACCTTTTCAATTGAGATGCATTGAAAATCAATCAGTGTATCATTTTGCCCTCCTTGATATTGTTCTTGCACTCAGAAGTTACACATCAATGACCCATGTTGCATGAAGTGTTTACAAAACAATGTATTCCATAATGTAAAGAAAACAGGTAGATGCCTTACCAGGTGACAGTGAGGTATTCCGAGATCAAGCACATGACTGCGGAAAACTTGCTCACATGTAGGTTCGGTTATATGGACAGCTCTGAAGGCTCATCATCGGTCAAGAGTTGCCTGCTATGGGCAAAGCCAAGTACACAACTCAGCATGTGAGCAAAAATCTCTCAATAAAATGACAATTGTTCAAATCTCATTCACAATGTTAACCAGACATAATGTTGATCACAAATGATGTGATCACTAGGAAATTCCAGACGAGTCCATTTAGCTCAACTGAAGTCAGTAAAAGTTGTGTAGCTCAGCTGAAATCAGTATGAAATGTGGAGCTGAACTGAAATCAGTATGAAATGTGGAGCTGAATTGAAATCAGTAAAAGTTGTGTAGCTCAACTGAAATCAGTAAAAGTTCTGTAGCTCAACTGAAATCAGTAAAAGTTGTGTAGCTCAACTGAAATCAGTAAAAGTTGTGTAGCTCAACTGAAATCAGTATGAAATGTGGAGCTGAATTGAAATCATTATGAAATGTGGAGCTGAATTGAAATCAGTATGAAATGTGTTAAGGATTGTGTTAACCCTTGAGACCCCAGGGATGAGAGAGAAAACTAAAGAATTGAAGTGATAGTTTGGAAAACCGTACCTGATTTAAAGTTCAGTTCACCATGTCATAAGTCATTGATTACATGTAAGATGCAACTTTTTGTTGTTGTTGTTGTTGAGAAGGACAGGGTAGAGGGGGGGAGATGAGCTTTGATTGTGGAACCCAGGTAAGGCATGATGCTTTCGACAGAGCTTGTGAGGCTGTGAAAAAAACCCGAAAGTTTCACTAGAGCGATACAGCTGACCGGATGGTCCTGTGCTGACCGGATGGTCCTGTGCTGACCGGATGGTCCTGTGCTGGCCGGATGGTCCTGTGCTGACCAAAGGTTGCTGTGTAAGGGGCTGTTTTTTTACTCTTAACACCTAGTTATGAGTGAGTTCTGACATTTTATTTGTTCAACTCTGGACATGCTGTGATGTTGGTTTGACTAGCAGTATGGGGTTATCCTTTGATTTATCACACTTTCCCCCTCAGTTTGTTCTTGTTTGATTCAGTAAGGAAAGGCCAGAACTGAGCACAAAACTGGGATATCTCCTCACATTTCACTGAGCCATTTTGCAGCCTGCTAAGTTCACGAGATAACCATCTCCAGGTGGCTGAAAGATGTAACCTGACTGTGCTAAGTTATGTTGCTTTACAAGCGGCTCGACGTCTAAAACAAGCAGTGCATAGAAAAAACATACAAAAAGACTTTCTTCCTATTATGTGAAACGAAAAAACTGAAAAAAAAAAAAAATCATCCTGAGAAAATAATATTTTCATAGAAGGGTGAATTTTTCCAGAAATTTGAGTATCACCTGTTAACAAAGAACAAAAGGTAAAGTGAATGTTCTTTTTTCTTTCTTTACAATCCTCATTTTATAGTGAAAGAAGTAATTTAGTGGACAGTTAAAATGACTTATGAGATCAACTTGAACTTGTCAGCTGATTGTCTTTGGTTGTGCTCTCGTAGGCAACCCAACGTTATTTTTCCAATGGAATCGCTGAATTACAGGGAGAAAGAGCTAATGCAAACTGAAGGCAGTGAAGTGTCCCTGTTCTCTGCTTTGCCTTCATGTGATAATTGCACAGGTTTTTTTTGTTTTTTGTTTTTTGTGTGTGTGATATTCAAGTAATTTTGCTCAGTGGAGATTGAGCATTCTGCAGACAAACAAACAAACCAGTGAACAAAAATACCAGAATCACAAGGACTGTGTCCACTGTTTCTTGATTCCTTCCTCATCTGTCTGCCATTGGATAACTCCCTGAGCTCGTCAGTTGGTGAGCATTAACGTGCAACATTCTATCATCTATCACCCACAGAGAGAGCAAAGTTTGCCAGTGACACGTTATAAGGCAAAAATATTCTACAGAGTGGTCAGAAAGTTCCAGAAAGTCACTGAATGACAATTAAGAAATGAGAACAAAGATGTCTGACATAGGTAAAAACAGACTGAAATATCAGGAATATCAGAAAATCACATTAAATATATCATAATTCAAAAAGACACAAAAATCAAAGTGACCCAAAAAAACACACGATGTTTGTGTTCTGGGACTTTCTGGCCTCCTTGTGTAGAAGAAGTGATTAAGAATCAGAAGGGATGGGCACCATATTGAGAGGCTGAAAGACTATACTTACCTACAGGACTGCAACCGCAAACTGCAACCTCACCCTGCCTAGTGGTTTGACCACCCATATATATGTCAGCCACGGCAGGCAGCCAGACATACACACACACACACTCATAGACACACACACTATGTATGGACTGAGCATCACTAACACAGGAACACTTCAACCTTAACACATGCTCAGGGTTAGTCAAATACACACACACAGGCTGAGCTATGCATGGGATGAGCATAATTAACACACACACTAATCACTGTGAACACGTGCCCTGACACATACAGACATGTATACATACTGACCAGACTTGGCTGTGCATGGAATGAGCATTTCACACACACACACACACACACTCATCACTCTTAACACATGCACTGACAGATAGCTGCATTCACAGGCTGAGCTGTGCCATGCATGGAATGAGCAGTAAGTACTCACACACACACTTTCATCACTCTCAACATACTCAAAGGCTGTATGGAACATAGAATGGGTTCAATCAAACGGTTTGACCATCAGCACAAATATCTCTCATTGTCGGTTACAGGGAGTAAAAAACAAGCACTGAAAAACAAGGAAACAAATCACCTTTTTGTTGTTGTTGCTGTTGAACTATGCTCTCGGGAAAGTTTCGAAAAATTCATAATGTGATGAAAATGCTCTCCCTATCATGATCATTTTTTTTTTTTTTTCACAATTTTTTGTTTCAAGTAAAAGCCACAAAAACACATACATTTGTTTCTTTATTTCAGTGCTTGCTTTATACCGGCATATGTCATTTGAAAGAGGAAAGTAATTTGATTGAATGTTGAAGTGGCTCAGCCACACACACACACACACATACACATGCACACACACACACACACACGCACGCACGCATGCACACGGAGAGAGAGAGAGACTAATGGCTGCCAAGAGATGTGCAACTATACACTCATTGACTCTGAGCCTGATTAACTCTCACAAATGCCTGAACTTATTGATTGACCCAACATTTACTGTGTTTGATTTAACTCTTACCTGGCGGGACTTTCAGCCCTGTTTTGTTTGTGTATGTGTTGGATTGAATTTTTGGACAACTTTTCTGTCATGTCTTATTAACTGAATTCTTTCCCTGATATCCTTTTTTTGTTTTTAAAACAATTTTTTAATCATGAGTGCATTAATTTGACATCAAATTGTGACTTCAGCTTGGCGTTCTATAGACGTATTGTCCAACTGCCTGTCAAGTTTTTTTTTGTTTTTTTTTTGGTCAAACCTGTACAGTTTTGGTTTCTATTGCAACTCATTTTCCTAATCCATTTAAGATTTTTACTTGACAAAGTGATCAACAAGGGAAGGAAAAAGAAAAAAAAAAAAAAGAAAAAGAAAAGAAAAACAAAAGAAACATGGAGATAATCGTGCTGGGAAATCTTGTCAGATATCAGTGCACATCACCAGGGGAAATGAAGGGCAAACAAAAGCTTTACCCCAGATTTGCCTTGATTTATCCATTTATGTTATGGTTTTCCTACTTAAAAAAAAAAAAAACAAAGAAAACAAAATAAAAGTATTAATGTGTCCAGGTGCCACAAAAAAATGTCTGATATATTCAGTGATAATGGTTTCAATAGTTTTGGGAACATTTTGGAAACCCCAGCAACTGCTAGTATTGTGCAGATATACTGTGAGAATAAATCCCAGGTGTGAAGAGTAACTTGTAACTGTATATGACATAAGACTGCCCATTTAAATAGTGAAATAGCAGTGCACTTTTGAGATACAAATACAAAGGGAAGCTGTTGAATATTGCAATGTTTTTTGTCTCTCCTTCAACTCCCAAGATTTAAAATAATAATAATAAAAATTAAAAACAAAAAAAAAATGACAATACCATTCATTCATTCAATTTTTAAAATGGCTTGGAGAATTGCCCATCCTGAACCAAACAGACATTGTGAAATGTATTTTATGTGTAGATTTGTGGCAGTGACTTGGCCTCAGTTAAAAATTTTAACCTCTGTCCTTCTGCCAGCCCGCGACTATGAGATACCTCGGGAACACATCCGATTGGTGGAGATCCTCGGGGAGGGCCAGTTTGGTGACGTCTACAAGGGCATGTACTTTGACAAGGTAAGCTGACCCCAGTGGAAAGGTCATTGACAACTTTTCCCAGACACTGTCCATCACAGCAGCTTTAGCCTGTTTAGTTCTTGTTCTTTTGCTGGACATGAGAAAAGTCACAGCCTTCAGCACATCAGTCAGAACCAGTTCAGTGTGGATTTTATGACAACTTGCCCACAGATATTTGATCTTAAGTTTATCCAACGATTACAATATAACTGAACAAAGTTGATTGTACGTCAGCAAAGATACAGGCCTCAGTGATTGCTTCTAACATATTAAAATGTAGTGGGCTTTTATTTCATTTGGCACCTTTTTTTTTGATACTATTTATTGTGGTTGTTATTATTGTTACTATTATTATCACTATCATTTTTATGATTATTGTTATTGAGGCTGCTGGTCACGATTGACATTTTCAGTGAAGTAGTTTTTCCTTTTGTCAGAGTCTTTCAATACCTTTCTCTCCCCCCCCCCCCCCCCGGACCCTCTCGCTGTCGCACTCTCTCTGTTAGTTCCAGCTCTTCATGTTTTTGTTTCTCACGCTTTTACTTCCAAGCCGTGTTTGTCCAGATCTTGTATTTCTAAAATGTCGACACAGAAACAGCTAAACATGGCATGAATACCAGTTGTATCCTCATTGTTAATACTGTCTCCACCCTGTTCCCCTGTTCCCCCTGCTGGCTCTCTGACTGTCCATGTTGTTGTCCATGGCCTGACTATGTTGTACGTTCCCCCCCCCCCCAGGAGGGCATGCAGGTCCCTGTGGCCATCAAAACCTGTAAAGAAGATGGGGAAGAGACCATGACAGAGAAGTTTCTGGAAGAAGCTTGTAAGTTACTCGTTTGTTTTTGTTTTGCACTTGTCTTATATGAGTCAGACCAAAGGTCTGTGAAAACTTTTTTTTTTTAAACTTGTATTTTAGAGTTTCAGAATCGGATTGTTACACGTATATTTTGAAAAGTGTATCATGGGATGAAAAATAGTCTGGAATTGTTTTATGTCATCCATTACTGGCACCCCAAAACCTCAAACATTAGTCATCCATGAAGCCAAGGTAAACACACCATAAATCTGTGATGAAACAATTTATTGGAACTTTATAAGAGCAGAGAATTATGGCCTAATTGTCAGTTTATCTTCTTATATTATTGTAATCGCATGAAAACTTGAAGAAATACTTGAGCACAGATAAATATGCAATGATCAGTGAATACTCTGTGATAATTTGACAGGTGTCTGGAACCAGAAGTTATGTCAAGTAAAATGAAGCTCCTGTGCAAAAAACATAAGCAGTAAAACATGGATCCAGTCCATTTTGTTATCATATCAACCATGAAAGAGCTCAGAATTCATTGGTTTTCTGTTGGTTCTGCACTAAGCAAAGTGATCATTTAAATTAATGGATCAGATGGTGCAGTTTTGTCAACCACTTTACTGCTAAACATCAGTGATATGGTCAATTTCCTTCTCTCCATTCACTGCTACCCCCCAGCCGTACTCGGTCCCACCCACTATGAGTGAGCCAATCTGACATGTCCTATATTTTTTCCACAAGCAATCAGAAGCATTGGCCATTATTCAATATTACTAATTGTTATATAAAACAGATAGTATGTTCTGTTTGGATTCTCATAGCTACCTCAAGTGCCAATCATCAGGTTGTGACATCTATCAAAAGATTCTGTGTATAGATGTGAAACACCACTGATGAGAACAGTGGATTGAATTGCAATGGGATGTTAGGTGGTGGGCTGACCGTGGATGACCACACACATTTCTCCTGCAATGGAGTGGCAAGGGTCTGGTCTGAACTGGTCATATTGTCTCAGAAATCTTTCAGTCTTGTATTCCTTCATGAGTCCCAGTCTTGCCAGGTGGAAGCAATAACAACAAAATGTTGGCCCATTCTCTACTCTTTGCCTATGTCTATTTATCTGTCGAAAGTTGTTTTCAGTCCTAAAGCCAGAGCCGCCTGTATGTGTTATGCTTTCCTAAATGAGAAATCACATGAACCAGTTTTTAGCTGAAAGTCTGCATACACATAGGTGAGTGTAATGTTTTTTGTTTTGCTTTTGTTTGTGCATTTGTCTTTGTCTGTTTGATTTTTGCATAAGCATGTTTCCTCCTGTTGGCAGACATCATGCAGCAGTTTGATCACCCACACATCGTCAAATTGATAGGTATTTGCTCTGACTCTCGGCCGGTCTGGATAGTCATGGAACTGGCTAAACATGGAGAGGTGGGCACTCGCACTGTCTATCTGTCTGTCTGTCTGTCTAGGTCTGTCTGTCTGTCTGTCTGGGTCTGTCTGCCTGTGTTCACTATGACAGTCACACAGCTGTCCCTAGTTAGCTTGGGTCTGTTGACATCGCTTAGTGTGACAGTGGAGAGAAGTTGTCTATGTTGTCTATATGAGATAGCGAGTCCCCATTTTATCTTTATGGAAAGCAGAATGTCTTTTTTGTGACATTTTGCAAACATTCATCTCAAAATGAGAGTAAATACAAAACCCAGAGGATTACATGGAAAGAAATTGATTTTTTAAAAAAAAGCTTGACTCAAACTGTAGTGGTATCTGAGGGTACATGTTGGTTAAGTCCATTTAGTGATAGTATTGCTGGCAGAAAGAGAAATTCCCTGTGCCCCAGTTGTAGTTGTACAGAAGACAGAGAAATTTGTCCGCTGGGAACCTAGAGTAGTGCTGGGGCTACAGAGAATACACAAGAAACAGTAGAGATGAGAGAGATTAGTGTAAGATTGCACTCAGCCCAGTTGTCATGGAATAGATAATACTGATGTTGATGGTGTGTATGTTTGTGTGTTTGTTTGTCAGATGAGGGCCTACCTGCAGAACAACCAGCACCGCCTGGACCTGGTCATGTTGATCCTGTATGCCTACCAGCTCAGCACCGCGCTGTCCTACCTGGAGAGCAAGAAGTTTGTCCACAGGTGAGTGACACCTCTAGCACTTGGCCCCGGGACACAGGCAGCTCCACAGAAGGAAGTAACTCTCTGAGTGACTGTACAAAGGAACCAAGAAAAGTGCTCACTTTCCAAACCAGTCAGCTGGTGTTACATACAGAGTTGTAGCAGTTAGTCCATTTAACTAATGAGAGATAAGAGAGTGTGTATGTCTTTGTGGGGTATGCTTTTCTGGCAATGAATGTGAGCATGACATAGGAGGTACCAGCAATTCTTGAACACAAATTTGTTTTCTTATTAAATCAGTCCTCTTTGACACTTGTTTAGAATTTCATGGTGTATCATAATTTATATGTAGAAGTCATTTACAGTTTCTGTATGAAAGTTTCTGTACAAACTGTATGAAAGGGATCTGTTGGCTTGATGGATGGTGACACATAGTTGACGACAGTGTCGTTTGTTTGCTGTTGCAGAGACATTGCGGCCAGAAATGTACTGGTCTCAGCCCATGACTGTGTCAAGCTGGGAGACTTTGGTCTGTCACGCTGGGTGGAGGAACAGAGCTATTACAAAGGTAAGTCTAGGGTGGTCAGCCCACGGTGGAGAACTGCACAGGAATTAGCATAGACTTGTCCACCTCTGTACGCTTGCTATCCCCTCTGTCAGCATTTGATTTGTCACTTTCTCCTCAATGCCACATAAATTATCTAGGTAAATATAACACTGTGTTATATAGTACAGTGTAAAGACAAGAAATATTTAAAAGTAAAGTATTCACTTTGATTCATCACAAATGCCCGGATTTGCTAAGATTGACATAATCAAGAGCTACTTAACCATTTCTGTATCTCCCAACAGTTGAAGACAGTCATGTTGTAGTATCGCTAACTCCGCACAGGGACAGCAACTTCCAACTATCCACTTTTTTTCTCTGTTTATTTTGCAGTCTAACACCTTTTCCATTTTTGTATGGCCATTTTTCTCTCTCTTAGGCTAGTACATAACTACTCAGATTGACAGTTTCTTGTCCCTACTATTCAGATTAATTCTCCTTTTCTCTCCAGCCTCCAAAGGAAAGTTACCTATCAAATGGATGGCCCCAGAATCCATCAACTTTCGAAGGTTCACAACAGCTAGTGATGTGTGGATGTTTGGTAAGCAGACAGTGTTACTGGCTCAGTGCTGAGAACTTCAACAGCAAACAAAGACCATGTACTTGAGGTGTAGGTCAGAGGGGAGATCATGATCTCAGCAAAACTTAATACTTCTGACAGTGAAAGAGACAGAACTTGGCAGAGAAGTGAACATGTGTTTGATTTGTTAAAAACATGACTTTGATACAAGCACTCCGTAGCAATAAATATGAATTATAAAAGATATGAAAACTAGATTTACATTTTTATCATTTTGTCTTTGTATGATGTAGTCCTACACTGTCTAAATTTTGGCGTAAAAAACCACTTGTTGTCGCTGTTTCTGAGACAGTTTTGTGTGAACATCTCTGACCAAGTAACTGAGAGTGCTGGACGTAAAGGATAGTCATGTCAAAGTTTCACTAATGTTTATGTTTGTGTCTGTGTCTGTGCAGGTGTGTGCATCTGGGAGATCCTGATGTACGGGGTCAAGCCGTTTCAAGGTGTGAAGAACAACGATGTCATCGGGAAGATCGAGGCTGGCGAGCGGCTCCCTCTCCCCCCTGGTTGTCCCCCCTCCCTCTACAACCTCATGTGTTCCTGCTGGCACTACGAGCCTTCCAAGCGCCACTCATTTGCTGATCTCAAGACTTGGTTATAGTAAGTGGCCATAATGATTGTCTCAAGCTCTTGACAAGCTCTTGTTGTGACTTTAGTGTATTTTGCCATAAAGTTTTGCGATATTGTGTTCAATAAGCTTTCAGTACTACAAAACTGAGAATAGCATGCATTGTTTTAGGACTGAGAATATTTGCAGATTTTGACATTAGTTCTTAGTTTCTGTAGTCCCATCTCACATTTCGGTGCAGCCTCTTATGTTTTCAAGATGATGGAGGGAAATTATCCATAACTTTCTGATTGCGAGATCTACTATAGCAGGTAAGCCCTGCACACTTTCTGGAATGAAGGGAGAATTTATTAGCTGATAAATGTCTGTGTCAGTGACCGAATGTCAAATATTAGAATGCCACGTAGGCGGGCATAGCAGACACTCAGAGTTTATATGTTTGTGACCTGTGATGTCCTTGCATGCTGTGCCATTAGACTCCCATAGAGGCAGTGCTAAACTGTCTGTACAGGTTAGAAAGGTGCAGATTTGTGTCTGACAGACTCTCACTGCTCTACACAATGGCATTGGTCATTTCTGGCATTTTTTGACCTGTTGAGAAGACACATGTCATTGGATGGGTCAGATCATGGTGTGATTCTGTTACATTTAAATGGAATTCTGTTGGCCTGGGTTATTGATAATATCTGATCGCTCACTTGCTCAGAAATGTCATAAAACATGAGTTGTATTTTAGCATAAATCTGACCTGTACCGCTGTGTGAGAGCAATGATGTGATGCAGAACTGGTATACCTTTAGCTGTCAGTGCTATCCTTGTGAGATGTAGCTGATCAGCCATGAAGGACTTGCATGGGAGAAAGTGATGTAGCATGGGCATTGTTGCTTGTCACTGTAGGTCCTGTGTTGTCCAGATGTGAGGCTGTGACTTGAGGGTTTGTCTCCTGATCACACATGTCATGGTCGACACCTTTTTTCTTTAATTCATATTTTTTACTTTTTTTTTTTTAATACTCAAAAAAGGAGACTTCTGTACATTTTAAACTTACATGACGCAAGATACAAGTGAAATAAATTTGAGCCACCTGTGAGTAAGTAGAACAGAAAATGTCAGGTATAAAAAGTGTTGTTAAGGATATGTGTAATCAAGGGAGAGAACTGATCACCTTTTGTCCCAGTCTCATGTAGGAAAAAGTGATAGGGGAATTTTCTGGAGTTACCAGTCTGTGCTGGTCACTGATGTTCCTTTGTGGTTACAGTGAAATTCTGGAGGAGGAGCGGTACAGGCAGGAGGAGGAGATGCATCGAGACAACCGACGGATCCAGGCCATCTCGTGGGGTGAGTGTCAGAGGGGACAAACTCTGTCTATACAAAGTCAGTCAAGTTAGCTCATTAACTCTCTGAGATCCACCGCACAGCAGAGTTTTTTAGAACATGAAAGATAATTTTAACTTAGAAAAAGAGTGAGTTTCCCTAACCTGACCCTGAGATCATCTGTACTGATTAATAGTGGTCGGCCTTGACAAGTCTGACCTGTAGCGTTACTTTGACTAACACACCAAATTTGTTAGACCTGCGGCAAGCCATAACACAAACGGTATGTTTATAGAACGGTATGTCTTCTCTTAGATAGTTCTATCTTTGACACTGTTTGATATCCCATATTTTATACATCTTTTGATATAGCTGACATACTTGTAAACATCCTCAGCCATGTTATTGACAATATCGTCACGATGGCACTGACACACTGTCAAGCCCAAACCAGATCAAATCAAAACACCCTTGGCTCTACTGAAGCCATTTCCAACTGGCCTATTTACTTGGTCACACTGGACAGGTCACCCTGGACAGGTCACCCTTGCATCACCTCTCACCCTGACCGTGACCACTGACAGCTCATTTCCCTGTTCTAGAACATTGTCTCCGCCACACTGTATGAGGCAGTCTTTGACATAAAACTCCGCTATTCATCTGAAATGCTGCTTGTCGAAGGGAGAAAAAAGGAGATTGTTTGTGAACTTTGTACCCTATTGAGATAAAAATGTTTCCAGAATGCTGCATGTCATACAAGCCCTTAGTCTCTCAGACAGTACAGAAAGACGTGCAGTCTAAATATTATTGTTAGCTTTGGCACATAGAGTGAGATCATTGCTGTATGTGATGTGTAGGTTCTTTTGACCAGTTCTCCCACATGTGTGGTCACATTTGTTCCCTTACTGTCTCCCAGGTTCCAATGGCTCCGACGAAGAACCGCCCCCTCCCAAGCCAGCCCGCCCTCAGTTCCCCATGTCCCCCACAGGCTCCACTCCCAACCTGTCAATCAATGCAGGGAGTTCTTTCAATGCCAGCGTGGCTTCGTTGCCCCATCAATGGAACAGCACCACCAACCTGCCTCAAGGTCACAGCACGCCAGGTCCCTCCCCCGAGTCCAATATCAACAGAGGTCAAGGTCTGAGATCACAAGAACAGTACCACCAGGCTCCGCCCAGTGCCCCGCCCACCGGGGCCCACATAGAATATCAGCTCCAGAACTACTTCCCCTCCTCTGGTTACATGCAGGTAAGTGGTCGGACAGCGGCCGGAACTGTGGCTCATCTAGCCCCTCACCAATACCACAGGTCATGTGATCACTGATCTGTGAGAAAATGGCTCGGAAACAGTTATGGAAATTATTTGTGAACGCAGCTTTCCCTTACATGAATCAAGTTCCCCCACATATCAGCTTTCACACTTAGCCTGGGTCTTGTGGTGATGTGAGGGACTGAATTGTTTTTTTTTTCCATTAATTTCATGTTTGTTTGTTGTTTTATTTTTTTTATTTGGATAGCCAATCCTTACAATTACGGAGATTCATTTTTTTGAGGTTTTAGAAAATTTCACAAGGAGACGAGCCATCTTCTCTCTGATTATCATTCTTCATTCATCTTGTTTTAGAGAGCCAGCGGGGGAGGTGTCGTATTTTTGGCTTAAGCTGGTGTAGAGTAGAGGTGTGGGGTTAGAACTGTCCTAAGGAAACAAGATATCACCTGACCTGGGATTGAGCCGATATAACCAGCTGGTCGTGGACAAGTCACAGACGGTGGATGTTGTCACAGCTTGTCAGAGCTTGAGCTTGAACTCACAGAGTTGTCTGTACAGAGATAGATCCTGTTGTCTCCCCTGCCACATATGATTTGACCAGTGAGTTGCTTCCCTTTTGCTATGGCCTGATCTCTTCTCTGGCGTAGGCAGTGTAGAT
Source organism: Peronia peronii (assembly GCA_039654565.1). NCBI lineage: Eukaryota > Metazoa > Mollusca > Gastropoda > Systellommatophora > Onchidiidae > Peronia > Peronia peronii. Next base: position 20,536 of record JBCEWB010210738.1, read on the forward strand.
GAAGGGGATAACTCTTTGTTTTACAACTATCTTGCTTACATTGGTGACAGCAAATGCTCCTATGATTACTGACGCTGACTGTGTTGTCTATGGCCATGTAATGCTTTAAAACTAAGACTTTGCTTCTGATTTATCACAAAAATGTGATGGTCACATAACTAGAAATTCAGTACTTTCTCACAAAAATGTGAGAGTTCTCTGTTCACATAACTAGAAACTCAGTACTTTGTCATAAAAATGTCACAAAAAATAATTCCCTGCTATCTACAGATCTAGTGACAACATGTTGTCATTCCATAGATATGAGTATTTAGTGATCATTACTGTCTGACATGGATATTTGTATTGTATGAACGTATGCTATCCCCATGTACTGACTATCTACCATCTTCTACAGAAACGTGCATCAGTGCCTGTCTATTTACTGGTATGGTTGCAGCCCAGAGTTGCTCATATTCTAAATACTCAGAAAATCATAAATAGATTTGATTTCATTCAGGATGGTTAATTGCATATATTGATGTAGATTTTCCTCTTTGATTGCACTCAGTTTTTTTCAGAACTGAACTGTTAGTTACTGGCTTGATTTTATCAACTTCTTTTTTATCTACTCACTCTGAAAATATATCATATTCCTTCCATATGCTGTATGTAGGAGCTGCCGAATATCTTTGTCATCATAGATTACTATAAAGACATACTAGTAAATTATGGTCTTGTATATTCCAACTTCAGAAATTGCTCAGTACTTTTTAAAAAGATTTTATGTTACTTTTATAAAACAATTTTATTAAATATCTGTATAGTGTTAGTGATATTGAGTGATTTGGTTTGGTGAGTTTTTACACTTTACTTAATGATGGCAATTTCTGGAGTGAGTGACTCTCTCTCTCTCTCTCTCTGCTACCTGCGTGCCTCTCCAGCACACACACCCATGCTACCCTCCCCCTGGCCAGCTGTCTATCATAAATCGTTCAATTTCAGTTGGACAAAATCTTTAACTGTAAAGATGATCATAGCACAAAAAAGAAAAAAAAAATGTGCAAAGATTATCATAGGAGATAAAAACAGAGATTTGTTCAACGTTAAGCTTTCAGTCGGCTGTCTGCACTCAGCGTAATAAATGTTTCAGAAGTTTCTCTAGGAAATGTGACTATCATCTGCTGGATCAGTTTCTGCCAAAAAAAATACCCATCGTTGTAGCTGACTTACATTTAGGAAATAGCAGAGGATACTGTGTACAGATCTGTACAAACCATTCAGATAAAAGACAAGTAAACTTTACTGTCAGGTATTTGGTTGTCCACTGGCATAGAATCCACTCATAGTTGACACTGCAGAGATTTATAAGAATTTTTCTGTGGGCACAGACCTCATGAGAAGATCAACTATCCAATAAATTATATTGGTTACATTATAAATAGGGCAATTATTATTATACCTGTCAGTGATATTTGCTGTATAAAGCAAACTTACAGCACGTTTTCTTTCAACTGGACTTTTTAATGTTTGTATTAAGCATCATGTATAGAATTTGTCCTAGTGATTGATTAAATCTCCAGCTACAAACAAACAAACAAATTCTGTCAAGTTTTTCTATCTGAGCAATAAACATCCTTAACTGAAGATAAATTTCTTCAGCAGACAATGAAATCTTGCACTCAGCCCACTTTTGTTTGCCTTATCAAAGCAGGTGGCAGCTCTAGCCAGTTTTTACATTCTTCCTGCTGTATTGTGGAAGATTTTGCTGCCAGTTATTTCCCCTCCTGGTTTTAACCTGCCACATAACCTCCGCACCCAGAAGTTTGAGCGTGTGCGATACAAGTGTGAACGATTGTATCCTCGCTTGATTAACACTGGCCCAGGATCCAGGAGACACTCGGAGCTTTTCCTGTTATCAAAAATTTCTCAGGCAGTTTAAAAGTTATCTAATTGTTCACCAGCTGGCAAAGGCAATAATTACACAGTGGAGTCATGGCTGTGCCAATCAAATAAAATAACATGTACTTTGGCCTCTAAAGGAAACCCCATTAACAGTTGATGAGATACAGTCAGCTTGCAGGAGATATTGACAGGTATATGGAGAAAATGATCTTAAATAGCATCAGAACGAGACAGCCTCCACAAACATTGATTCAACTAGATAAATGTACCACTCAGGGTAGAAATGAAGTTTTGTAACACTCATGATCAGATTTTCTGTCTGTGACGCTGACTGTTACAGTTTTCTTGCAACAAATGTCATTAAATAATAACCCAAAGATAATGGCTTGTTCAGAATACAGTGAGGGAAGTTAGTAGGTAATTAAACCCAAACTGACTGATAGTAACATCCCTCTACTTTGGATTATCTGTTGTTTTTTTTTTCAACTTCTTATTTAAGTTGACTTATTGTCAAGCAAGGGAAAGAGAAAAGGAGATAGAAAATAGGAACTGTTAACATCAAACACTGGTCGGCATCACTTTGAGATTTTGTTTCCAGGAAAATGTTTGGTTACGTGTGTTAGTGCTGCCTATGTCCTTACACTGTATGCATTAAGTAATGTGGATACTTTGAAAATTCAGCACCTGAGGTGTAATAACTGTAACCCAGAGAAAATTTCTAGCAGGAGTGGGACCACCCACTTCGAGAGGTTTGCTTTGTTTCCTGGATGCTGTGGAGTTGCTCATGCCTTGCAGGGATGCCAACCTCTCGGAAACATTTGAGCCCAGTGATAGAGTCTCTCCGCTATGTCCTTTTTCATTTTGTCCATGTTGGAGAAGAAATGTGACAAAGACACCAGCAGAGGAAGACTGAAATCATTCGTTAAAAGTTTGGCATGACATGAATTGTAAAGTTTAGGAGACGATACTGGGTTTTGTTTGCAGATACCCGTGCACAAAGTAATGAATTATTTCCAGATTTATTATTGCTAATTGTTGATGGCTGTGACTGACCATAGCCTGCTCATGTGCCGAATGTTTCCAAGGTTGGCATACCTGGTGTTTCAATTGTCACTCGCCAGCTTTTATGTGTTATTCTCTCCCTTTGCTCTGCCCACAGGTCAGCACGGGGGTCAGCCAGCAGCCGCCACCCCCTCACCCACACATCTCCCTGCCCACCCGCCAGCACTCACACCAGCACCATACGCCCCCCACACCGCCAGCATTCCATCACCAGAAACAACAACTACTTCAACAACAACAACAACAATATCAGCAACAACAGCAACAACACATAGGTCACGGCACAGTGGGCTCCAGGCGAGCAGAGCCCCCCTCCCTCATTATGCCGCCTCCTCCCCCCCTTGAATCGTACCAGCCCTCGGCCAGGAACACTGCGGTGCTTTCTCCTCTCTCACCCCCTCCCACACCACAGGTACATGTGCTGCTCGTCTGACTTCTCTCCCTTACAATGTCTGGAACTCGGAGCCTCCGAATCTAACGCATTTCCTGAATTTTTATCACAAACTTTGATCAGTAGTTGGATGCACTTCATATGAATCCCATATTTATCAGTTAGAAATTATTTATTGCAAGTTGTATCTAGTCTAGTTATACAGTATGTAAATATATTATCATTATCATCATAATCGCACGATCTGGATATCAGTTTGAAAATAATAACATATTGATGACTTTTTATGTGAGGACATTGAAAAAAGTGACGTCACATTGATGTCCAATATTTATTTCATATTTATCTAAATGTCATACTATATAGTACAGGATCCTTTCCATATGGACAAAGTTTTATTTTGGAATTTCATCAATTTCCTAGATGTTGTTCCAATAAATTTCCTATTGGTAACGCCTGTGCCTGCTTGGGTCATGCTAGTCTCTGATAGCGAAAACAGAACAGGAGTAAGTACAAGAGAGTATTTGACGGTGACAGACATTGTCATAGCCAGGAAATTTGAGGGCCGAACCTTTGGAGTTCCAGACATTGTTGATCTGTACTGAGAGACAAAAGAAAATAAAAGAATTTTGATAACGACAAAAGATTTGTTATGTGTGGGACATTTAAGAAAGCCTGAACAGTGTGACTGTTTGAACAGCAGACTTGGTATGTTCTCGGATACAAAATTTTTTAAAGTGTTATTTATTGGAAAGTCACTCAAAGTTTTTATGCCAAGCAAATCAGAGTTTTCATCTCTTAAAGATGTGAGAATGACAGCTCAGAAAAGGCTAAATTTATGTTTCAATTTCTTTTAAGAATAACTAGACATCAATTAGTTATATTTCTTTGTGAACCCTCAAATTGTAGGCATTATATATATGTATATATATGAATTACTCTATGGTTAAAATAATTACTTTATTTGTCTGTTTGTTTATGATGTTTTTTTGTTATTAAGTTTGAAATGATTTGCTGAGTAGAGTGGCTGAGATAGAAGTTGAGAAGTAGATCACGAGTAGAGCAGTAGATGCACAAACATTGGAGTTGAGCAGCTTTTGATGACTTTGCTACTGACAGAGCTTACTGTTGTCCTCACTCACTCACTCTGTCGCTGCTGTTGTTTCGGGGGGGGGGGGGTCTGTGCGGCTCACTGGGCCACAGCTAGCGCTTGGTGTGGTTGGTTGGTAAATGCTGTGGCGTGTGGGAAAAAAGAAAGGGAATTTCCTGTGTCAAAGTTTACAGCTCTTTCAAGAGGGACTGAGAGATTGAACCATTTCACTTTTTTATATAAATTATGTCTCAGATCACAGGGCCCCAGTAATTAGCCAAAAGAAAAACCCCCTGTAAATTTGTTCTCAGATTTCAGATTATTTTCATAATAATTATGAAATCCTCAATCCAGATATTGAGATCTGGAAACTGCTAAAATATCCAGCTGTTTACTGAAATTTTGGCCTTGTAGGAGATTCAGAACATCATCGTTTGGTGTGATGTGTGAGTTACATTAAGTCTCTGATTGACAAGAGCTGATCATGACCGACTTAGATCAACACAGAAATTATGGCAAACTCACTTTGTCAGTCCAGCCCACTGAAAGTAAATCAATTTAAACTAATTCATCAAACTACTCCTCCCCCCCCCCCCCCTGAAAAAAACAAAAACCCTGTGATAGTGTAAAGAGTTTGCAATCTTGTTATGTTCACTGTTAGAACTCATGGTTCAGTATCTCCCTGTACCATTTCTTACATATTTCATTTCATTTTTAAAAAAGAAATAAAAAAAAAAAAGGGATTGGGGAAAAGACACACAAAAAGTTAGAAAAAGGTCTGGTTATTTCCCCTTGATGAAACATGCCACAAAATGATTTCCCTTAGGATGGAAAGGTAACCCCTGTGTCTGTCTTACCTCCCCTTGCCATGTGTAGGGTTTCACTCAGCACCACCGCCATGTGGAGGATGTGGACGAGGCGGTGATAGAGCAGAGGCTGAGACAGCAGCAGAAAGAGTCGGAGGAGGACGCTCGCTGGTTACAGGCAGAGGAGAAAAATCTGGTGAGTCTCAGTCTGGTTCCTTCCGACATAGTCCGTGACCATGTGATCATTGAGGTATTTAATGATGACGTCCACAACTAAATTGTGCCATTTGTCACAATCGCTTGCTGCCTTCAGTGACTGCCAGGCTGAGATCTGCCTGCTTGTTACATTTGCAAGCCCATCTTTGGCTGTATGTCTTGCTTTTGCCTTCTTTTACAGCCCATTGTTCCTGACAGGATTGTTTTAGTTAGGGAAGAACTTTTTATGACCTGCCCACACTGTCCTAACTCCCTCGTTTTCCCAACTACCTCAGTCTATAGTGGAATAATTGTCAAAGACCATTCATGGGCCATCAGTTATTCGGGTAAACTCTGGATCCTCTTGGTTTTTGAGCGAAATCCGAGACACACGAAAATACCCTTGAAATCCGTGATTTCTCAAATAGCATCAAAGTAATAAAATTATGAAAGAAAAATGCCACAATATGGAATAGCTGAAGATTTTGTCACAGGTATACATTCCTGGATATTTTCAAATCAGGATCCAAGTTGTTGGTTTTTTTTTCAGCCTTATTCAAGGATAGCAACAAACAGTGTCAGGCACTGGATAGAACTGTAATATTGCTAGTCCTGTTTGACAATAGACTTTGAATTGGATCCTCAGTGCCACTGATTACAAAGGGATGTGATCAGACCCTGTCAGGGTTGGGAATCCTGAATGTCTTAGAGAAAAAGAAACTGGCAGGAGATGTGATAGACGGTACATATTGTTGGCAGCCTGGTGACGTCAGCCATATGCTAAAGGTGTGAACAGACCAGAGCTAGGGGTGTACTGGGGCTGGGGTGGGAATGGTGGCTCACCACTCATATATTATGCTGCACGCCTAAGCCAATGGTCCTGCCAGCATGAGGTCCACCGTGTCGCAGTCTGTGCAGCGCCATTGCCCTAGGCGTGCAGCATAATGTATGAGTGGTGAGCCACCATTCCCATCCCAGCCCCAGTACACCGCCAGCTCTGGTCTGTTCACACCCTAAGACATCCAGTTGTACAGGACACTGATAACTGTGACCTGTTTGCAAATTTGACCTTAACCCAGGGACTGAACTGATAGAGGATTTTACTTTGCTGACTAGAGGCTTCTCAAAATGTTTAGTTTTAGTGTAATATCTCTTTGAAATAAATGTGTGGATATGTCCAATTTTGTGGCATGGCTGGTTGATTTCATTCTGTCATGAATTACGTCTGAAATTATTGAAGAATAGCACCATTGGACAGGTCTTAGGATAGAACTTGAGGAAAACAGCTGAGAGATAGGCCTTGAATTGTCCTGGTTGAAATGTTTGAAGAGAAGAAACAGTTGCTCATGGAGTTAAATGATGGAGCTGTCTCAGGTTTGGGTTTGTGTGTAAGTCTGTTGTCCATGGTCCTGGCAAAGATTACTGGCAATGTGGATGATCGTTGTGTTAGTATTTGTACTTACCAGCAGTCAGAGGGAGGAGGGTTATTTAGCACAAGGACAGGTTATCCTGAGGCCTTTCTCTCAGTACGTCATCTATTACTTCTGATTAACAGTCACATCCATAACCCACAAAATTTCTCTAGATGGTAGTATAAAACATTTGGATTTCATTGTGAAATGCGATATTGATATAACCAAATTTTTTTTAAAATCCCAAATTGCAGAGGAATCAATACTATCTCTTACCCTGCCAAAAAACCAGAGGGGCTTGACAATTTGACATTGTGAGGACTTTGTCATTTTCCACGACATTGTTTGCTGTTTATATTAGCCTATGAAGTTTAAACAATGGCTGACAGGCTGGTCTTGGTGTTGAAGGCAATTCTATAAAATAGTTTGTGGTAAATGCCCCTACCATGGTTGAAGAAATTGGACTGTGCTATAATATCCTACAGAACACAATGTCCATGACAGTTACTGTTGTGATGAACTTTCGTCTTATGTCTGGAGTGGAACAGTGAGATTATGTGTTGTGTTCCACAGAAACGCGACTCCCAGCCCATTGTCTTCAGGTCCGAGACAGACAACACCAAGGAGAACTCACCTCCACCAACCATTGGACGAGCTCCTCAAGCCAAACTGGTCCAGCAAACCTCCAGTGAGCCAATCAGAATGTTTGTCCCATCAGCTAATGTCACAGTCCAGTGTCAAAGTTTCATCTGTAGAGGTTTAGGGCAACAGAAATTAGATCTACCTTACTTAAGTGAAAACATTATTGAACGTCATCTTTTCTGTATTGACATATTCACTTTCAAAGTTAACCCTTGTTACTCATGTTCAGGAAAATCTCTAATTAGTGCCTGACTTCATTCACGAGGTGTTGTGACAGAGAATGTTTTATTGTTACACACAAATTTGTGTGTCAGCGGCCAGACCTGGAACAGCTTTGTCTTGTTTCCATGCAAACAGTTACAAAACTGGAAACTCGAGATGAACTATGTCACATGATGAGCTTTATGCCGAAAATGTAGCAGACATTTCTAGTTCCAGTTGTCTGAATGTTTGGATGGAGATGAGACAAAGCTGTTCCAGATGTCACTGCTGTCATTTACAACAGATACTGTTGTCATGATCAAGATTGCGGAATGACATTATCAATAAGTCCAGCATTCATCTCATTAAGAGCAGAAAGAACTGTTGCAAGAACAGATAACTCTTTGCTGTGGTTGTGCATGTCTTGTCAAGTACAATAGTAAATGCTGTCATTTATTTCCTCCCACCTGCAGGTAGTCGCAGCAGTAGTACAAGTGACTCTACAGATGGCTTGCCTGGATCTTCCAACAAGGTATGTGGGTCAGTGGGTCAGAGGGGAGTCTTGGTCAGGTAGACTGGAGTGGAGCTGACACAGTGTTTACGTTTACGTTCCATATACGTCTTTCACCTCCTGGTGGAGGTTATCTCAACAGTTCTTTGTTAAAAAAAAAACAAAAACAAAATGAAAGAAAAAAAAAAAAAAAAAGAATCCGATCTTCACTTTTGAGAAAAAAAAATGTTTAAATATCCTGTCTTAAAAAATCATGTCTTCGCTTTGGGGGGAGGGGGGAATCACCAGCAGCCTGCCTATCCAGCTACTCCCTATTCTATTTTGTTTTTTTTTTTAATTGAAGATGTGTTTATTATTGTTTATTTGTTTTCTATTCTACTTCAATATGGCCCCTATTATTGTTTGACATAGTGAGGTGGTGGTGGTAGGGGGGAGGGGGGGGGGGGCAGTGAGATAGAGATAGTGTATTCCATGATGGGTAAATAGTGCCTGAAATGACAGATTAGAAAACATGTCTTTGGTATGGATCATGAGGGGACAGAAAAAATGATACTCTTAAGTGATGTAGTCTCCACGGTCCAGATAAGATTATGTCAGAAATAGTTTACAAGTTGGAAAGGCTTCACTGACCTTATATGTCTACATGACACTTGTTCAGAGGAAAATGGAAATTGTAAATGTTCCATAATGACCAACAAAATCATGGAAGTCTTCAAATAGAAATTTTGATAGAAAGAGAAAAAAAAGAACGTGATCTGTTTTTACTTTTGATGAAAGGGTTAACATGATGTTATAGACAGGAGATACAAGAGTTAACATAGAGGGAATTGATGTTGTTTTAGCTTTTGAGAAAAGTGCATGGGATTGTGAAGATCTTGAGCTCTGTCAAGGACACGGTGCTACAGCAAGGAAAGTGTCTCTCTCAGGAATGGATAGTCATTGTGGACCAAGTGAAAGGCATCTGTCAAAACCCAGACTTCTCTGATATTTTGTAGTTTAACCCTTTCACTGCGCTCTTGATGTACTAGGTACATCATAATATGACTGGGGTCAAGTGCTCTATTGACAGACAGCATATGTCACCGTAAAAGACGGTTTTACAGTGTACCCTGTACATCAAGAACACATCTGACCCTAATCATATTTGATGTACGTTGTACGTCAACAGAGCAGTTAAGCGGTTTAAATCTTGACAGACATGAATTTTGTGAAATTTTCTTAGCACTGGGTGAGGAAATGCTTATAGCAGTGAAGGGGTTAAGGTGAAACAGGCATAGAGGAGGTTCACAACTCATTGTTGGATATCAAACTGTGTTGTTTTTTTTTCTTTCTCCAGGTTTCACGGGTTAATGACGGTGTCTACAACAGCACCACCAGTGTGGTCCGTGCGGTAATGACCATGACCAAGGAGGCACCGCTCGTGGATGGTGAGGGGTACCTGGATATGGTCAAGGTATGGTCACGCTGTCTGTTGTCCATAGTCCACCATGTACAGACACATGTACGCCAAAGTTGGGAGTGACCACAGGATGTATAGTTTACAGAGAGAAAATTATCCAACAAAAGTTCTGAACAACTAAAAGCATATCTTACCAATACATGACTGACAGCACTGAAAATTCTCAACATGCAACACAGATTTTACATGAATTAATTCTTGTTTATAAAGTTGTTATGGAATTTGTCCCATTACATACTGAAAACCAAGAGGGAAAAAACAAGAAAAAAAACAAGATCAAAGGTTTCATGAAAGAAAGTTCGGATGGCCCTATTTCATGGACAACCTTTACAGTACCCGTTTTCTCTGTGGCCCAAGTCCAGTTAAGGTTCCTTGCTGAAGTTTCATTGAAATTGAGTAATTTGATGACTGAAATTGTGGTAAAGTTGCACAATTGAACTTTCAAACACATTGGGCTCATATGTGACACGACACAATGAAATCAGGCTTTTGTCAAACTGAGGTGATCAAACAAATCACGTGTTTTTCAACAGCGAATGAATTTTTAGTGTAATTTTTTTTTTTTTTTTTTTTCACTGATCCCTTCTGTATCAATGTAAAAATGCATTTCAGAGTTAAATTTGCTCAGATGATTTGTGTAAAAAGCCCAAAAATTATAATTTAATGGCAGAGCCTAGTAAGGATTAACAAAAGTGTTTGACTATTTTCTCACTAATTTCAGCTGCAGCAACAGGAAACCCCCATTCTCCTTAATTATCAGTATCTTGACTTCTACTTCAGATAGAACAATTACTTTTTCTTACACAGAAAGGGAAATGAATAATCTTCAAAGTAACATCACTAAGTCAATATGCTCAAAATTTGACGAGAGCCTGGTTTCATCGTGTCGCATCTCATAATTGAATTAGGCAGCAGTAAAACAGGTTGTAATACTGTCATGCTCTGTCACAATCATTCATGTACATTTTTCTCAGACAGATGGCCTAGAAGTCATCACTCAGTCATAGAAATGGATAGCAAGAAAAGCAAACACAAAAAGCTTTATTGGTTGTAGGTTTCAGCAGCCTTACTGTATTTCATTGACAGCACTTGGCAGGGGTGTATGGAATGACCATTGGCTGAATGAGACTATCGCGGAATGATGATCTGGAAACTAGCGTTGATCATGGTGAACGCTAAACAGTTAGAGAATTGTACCTACAGCTGGGTGTATATAGCCTGAATTGATGTGAAAATTACATATGAAACCCACTCTGCTCAAATAATGCATGCAGTCATGAATGGTCAGTCAGCCAGCTAGTCAGTCAGCCACATCAGCCAGTCAGTCAATCAGCCAGTCAGTCAGTCAATCAATCAGTCAGTCAACCAGTCAGCCAGCCAGTCAGTCAATCAACCAGTCAGTCAACCAGTCAGTCAGTCAGTCAATCCACCAGTCAGTCAGTCAATCAGTCAGTCAGTTAGTATATTCCCTTTGTTGTGTGTGTTTTACAGAAAGTTGGCAGTGAACTGCGTGGATTGCTGGCTCAGGTAGATGAGATCCTGCCACAGCTCCCAGCTGACAGTCACAAACAGGTAAGGTAGCTCACACAAGTCAGCACAGAACCAGTGGAAGATATGCTGAAGTGTTAGTTTTTACCCACCACTACCTACGATCTCACATAGCTCAAGCACACAGTTGGACTCAACCACTTTCTGTGTGTGTGTGTGTTTCTCCTTTAACTATCCAGTCTGGTGAAATAAATAAATAAAATTGGCATGACATAACCAGAGTTTCTGCCCACAGTTTAGTGATGAGGGACATCCCCTTTGTCCTAACATTTGAGTGGATATTTTAATTCTGTGAAGGAGTTACTTCTCCTGGATTGCTGTTGTTCATCATCAGAAATTGAACATGCCTTTCAGACGTGGCTTTGGGCCTTACAAAGCACATGTTGTATGATAAAATGATTCTCTCCAAGATAAGCATACATAATCACAGGACTGTTATGAATAAACAAACAAACAAACAAATGCAAGTCTAAGACTTGACCTGGCCTTAAGTTATGACTTTGTACAGGTAACATTCCTGGACCAAAATTTATATGAGATGCGACACGATTAAATCAGACTCTCGTCATATTTTGAACATATGGATTATTGGTATCACTGTGAAGATTATTCATTTCCCTTTCAATGTATGAAAAATTTTGTGCGCTATCTTAAGTAGAAGTCGAGATGTTGGCAATCAAAGGCGATGGAGGTGACTTGTTATTGCAGCTGAATTTAGTGATAAAATGGCCGATCACTTTTGTTAATCCTTCTTTATCCTTATTAGGCCATGCCACTATATTACAATTTTGGGGCTTTCACTCAATTTATTTCAGCAAATTTAATTCTGAAATGCATTTTCAGATTGATACAGAAGGTGTGTTTGCAGAAAAAAAATAACATTAAAGATTCATTCACTGTTGAAAAACGGATGATTTCTCTGGTCGCCTCAGTTTGACTAGCATCTGATTTCATGGTGTTGCATCTCATTATATGTTTTTAGGAGAAACTAGTCCAGCAACGAGGCCGAATCCCGCCAGAAATCTTGCCTATGTAAGTCCTGATCATGTGACAAGTGTAACCAGCTGATCTCACACCATGATGTACAAAATGTCCGCTCTGTCTTGCAGGTGGAGATGGCCCAGAAAGTTCTGTCCACGGACATGGCCTCGCTGATCAACGCCATGCGACTGGCGCAACAGAACTACCACACGGCCCTGCTGCCCGACTACCGCAAGAGTATGCTGAAGTCGGCGCATGCTCTGGCCATGGACTCCAAGAACTTACTGGACGCTGTGGACACGGCCAAGCTCAAGATGTCCTCCTAGCTCTTCCAACTGCTGACCACAGGCTCTGTGCAACAGTTCACAGCTAACATTGTAACAGATCTTGTACCATGGGGAGAAAAGATCACACTGTCCCAGATGGTAGATCACAGTGATAAACTGATAAATAGAAAGTCTTTGTACATTGGTTTGATTTGCTAGGTCGACTTGACAAATTAGGCAGTTTTGAACATTCTGAAATGAGAGACAACTTGAGGTTAAATGAAAAAGACCATACATTTATAGCAGGGATAGATTTAAAGGGAATGATAAGATGACTTGTATAGCGTTACAGGAGAAACAAAAATGTTATAACTTTATTGAAAACAAAAAAAAATGGCATTAGAGCGAGTACTTAAACTGTAGTTTCAGTCCGATGTGATAGTTGGACGGCATGGACGTCTGTGACACTGGGCAGATGTTAGTTTGGATGTGAGATTTTGTTTTCACAGAGATAATGATATGTGAAATCAGCTAAGGAATCAAAGACTGGCAGTCCACAGCATGTCTGTGTGTGACTTTGGTAACCTCTCAGGAGTCTGTGCAGACATGAGGGCAGATAGAGTGACAGACAAGAGTAGCACCATGTAGCACTCGCCTACTCATCCAGCAAGTCTTATTTATTGGTCCTCAGTAACTTGTCTTGTATGTCTACGTAACATCGGTCCAAGGGGGACAATCAGGGGGCTAGAGGCTGTCACAGTGGAGCGCACATTGGTGTGTCTGTGATGTCAGCTGCTTAGCTCAAAGATCTCCTCTGTCGTCAGTTTATCCCCGGACTTATGTGTGCGTTCAGGTGAAAAAATGTCAAAAACAGCTGTCCTCTGGTGTAGGTCCTATAACACTGTCAGTCATGTGAAATACCATAATCCCTTATCACCCTTGGCTGTACAACTTAACTCTTAACATTTCTCAGCTTGTGGGACTGGTAATGGTGAGGTGAGTGTGTGTGTGTGTGTGCGCGTGTTTGACTATTTATGTATCAGTCTGACACATTCTGACCTGATCTGCTATAGGAGATAAATGACCTGGTTCATGTGATGTGTGTCTGCATGTGTGTGGGGGGGGGGGGGGGGGAGGGGGGGGGCAGTGCTGACTGTCCCAGAGTGGGTGGGATGACAATTGTTGTACCACACAGTTCGAGTTTGATGGTTTCTCTCTCAGGATTCCTTTTGTTGTTGTTCTTGTTGATGTTGTGTCTTCATCACCTAGGGCATGTGAAGGTGTGTGTGATTGTGTGTGTGTGTGCATGTGTGTGTGTGTTAACTGTTTGAGAAAATAAGTGATCGTGGCGGTATCTCTTCTGTTACACATTTCTTTGCCCAGTTGTTCAGAATGTGAAAATGTTCTCCATGGTTGCCGTCTGCAGAAACTTCTTGTAGTGTTGATACATCTCGGAGGACTTTGGTTTGACCCAGTGACAGGACATAAGTGTGACCTTGTCAAAGATTCGCTGCTCCCTGATGTGTCAGATGGGATAGTGTCCTGTGTTGTATGCACCACCTGGCTGGCTGCAGTCACACCTTGGCTGGTCTACTCCTAACCGATGTTGACATCAACGCCGGTTGCTAATCAGTTTGTTGCCCAGAGAACTGGCCCAGGCCTGCGGCAGCCAGCAACTTGTTGGTTGCTTGTCCTGAAAGACATCCCAGATTGTGGGGGGGGGGGGGGGGGGGGGGGGTTCAAAGGTGGAAACAAGTGGCGGGATAAGTCTGTGTCAGACAGCCAGAGATAGTGGGATAGTTGGATATGGCCAAACACTGGACCACATGTGGTCTGTCTGTGCCAATGTTGGGTCAAGTGAAACTGCCAAAACTTACACCTCGTCTTCTCTCTTGTGCTGTGGATGTAGCAGTGCACCCATTGTTGATGATGCTGAGTGCAGCAGACCTGTTAGTGTTGATGTATTGATTTCCTGTGTTCCATCATTGAGCTGATGTTGTTGCCGTTGTTGTCTCTGTGTGCCATCACCACTCGATCAAACTACAGGTCAGACCTCCTCCTCTCCTGTCTGACAGCTCTAGCTTTGATTCCCACACACCACAGACTTGGTGATGTGTTTCTGTTGACTGCTATAACACACAGGCAATCCTGACTTCCTGAGGCAAATACAACCTGTGGCTGTTGAGATTTGTGTTGTATGGGATTCATTTTATCCCGATATTCTGTCTGGATTTTCATAGTTGTCTTTTTTTGTTTTCTTGTTTTTTATTAAATGTTATTTCATATTATTGTCTTTTATCGGTTGTTTACTTTGCCTACAGCTTTTACTGTTGTATTTGAAGAAGATACAAAATTATCTCATATATGTGTGGCTTAGACATGGATTTTAGACATTTGTGTTTATAAATCAAATGTTGGCTTTTATTTTGTAGCAGTTGTCAGGGGACGTTAGGAGTGATCTCATCTTGTACTGGACACTAGTTGTGCTCTCTTTTGTTTGTTTGTTTGGCATCAGCTGGTTTATTATTGTTTATATTACAGCATTGTACCATAGTCATGTGACGCCACCAGCAAAGTTTGTATATCAATCGCAGAAATTCCTCCCTTTATGTAGACATGAGACATTTCCGTGGCTCCCACACGCTATCTGTACATAGAGTGCCGAGCAGGCTGGCTGCCCGCTGGTTTACATCTTACATATCTATCAGACCCTTCCTTGCCCTCACCCACCACTCTACGAGTGTGCAATCCGTGATGTGTGACTCCATTGACTTCAGGTCCCTGGCTTCTGCTGGTAGTTTGAGTTGTATATGATTTCTTCCCTGCTATTCTATTGCCTCCTTACAGTCTGTATATGTGGTTTGTTGACAGCTAGAGCTCCTCTCTATTTATTGCCCTGCCCTCTCTGGCCCTGCCCTGCCCTGCCCTCTCCAGTCCTGCCCAGCCCTGCAGTGCCCTGCCCTCTCCGGTCCTGCCCGGCCCTGCCCTGCCGTGCTCTCTCCTGCCCTGCCCTACCCTCTCTGGCCCTGCCCTGCCCTGCCCTGCCCAGACCGTGACCCAGCCAGAGAGTTTCCTTGTGGAGTAGATGTGATGTTAGATGACCTGCTCAGCTTGAGGAGACCATGAGGACTTTCCTGCTTCTGTGCAAGTCACAACATTGTACACTATCAGATAGGATGAAGTCAGACAGTGGTCAGTTTTTTTTGAGAATTTTGAATTATTGACATCACATCAAAGTTGATTCATTTTCCTTTTTGTTGGTGACAAAATTGTTGTTGTACATGGAATAGAAATTGAGATATTGCAATTAAACATGACAGGGATGGTCAGCTGCTCTAGCACAATTTATTCAGAAAATGGCAGATCAGTTTTGTTAACCCTTATTAATCCTCATGTAGGTCATATCACCAAAGTATAATTTTTGTACTTTTACTCAAACTATTTGAGCACCTTCTACTCTGGAAAACATTTTGAAATGAACACGAAAGGTTTTTTTGTAAAAATAAAAATCACATGAAATATTCATGTGTTGAAAAAATCACAAATTTTCCTGTCAAACAGGTGTGATGAGCATCTGATTTCATTATGTTGGGCTTCATATCTCAGCTCTGTCACTGCCTAATTCAATTCTGTCCACTCCTGTGGATGTGATCATACCAGGCCCATGTCACAGGTGGGTGAGAGATGTCGTCATGGCAGTGTATCAGGTCTCCACCATTCTCTGTTCCCTCTCTCATTGTCAAGTTCTGGCAAATTTGGCCCTGCATGTCATCGTGAATAAATAGGACAACAAAACCCTGGCAAAACTATATGTGTCACAAAATTGGCTGAGAAAATAACCAAACCTGTGATGAACCGTAACGTCAGGTTTCCTTGTGGCACTGAATTCTAGGTCAGATGGTGAGAAGGAGTCGACATGTGAACTTTAGAATTTAAAAAAAAAAATTTTTTTTTCATGTGTAAAATAGCTGTGTCCATATGTTTTATTTATTTTATCTTTTTGTTTTATTTTATTTTTTTTTTTGTCTTAATTATTTATCAAATTCACCAAGGGCAAAATTCTGTCAGCCTGAATTTGTCAGTATTGAGTGAGGTTATTTTTGGCATTCCAATGTCTTTGAATTCTATTTGACTTTGACTGGAATAAGGTAGACAGAGCGAGAATAAAGTTGGACAGTAGAACTGAACAAGTCAAACCACAGACAAACATTATTTTACTAAAATGTCTTAAAATTAAGACGATTGTCCACCGGCAACTAATCACAGACACCAAAAAAGTGGAAAAACAATATAAGAGTTTTGAATTGACTTAATAAAATGAACTAATATCGCTAATCAAATTGAGGACCTGCTCATTTGTATACCATGTCCTCATTCTAGGAGATCTATCTTTAGGGCTGGAGTCATTTGTGCTCCCATGGCTTCTGTCTGAATCAGCTGTTTCCTTGACTAGTGTCATTTTCTTCCTTCACGGGAGTCTGGTTGCTGTGTGTGTGTGTGTGTGTGCTTGAGATGTCAACATTCCCCAGGCTGTGTAGGACATGTGGGCGGACGATAGTGATGGTTTCACTCACTTTGATGTCAGCTTCATGTGGGAATTTGTTTCTGATGGGTTTGTTGGTTTCTCCATCCCCCCCCCCCACCCCTCCTCCTCCTCCTCAACATCCTTGGTTACCAGACATTGTATTATACATTATGTAGACCCCAGTGCAGCCCCTCCCCTTCCCCCTACATAACTGATGGAGATGATTGTTGGCTTAACATATTATTCTGCTATTATTGATGTTAACCTCTTGTATTATGTAAGAATGTTTTAATCATAGACTGAGGGAAGCAAAAATAAATCAACCTTAGAAACTGCTAGAAAACAATTGAAGAAACCATTTGTTAGTCAGATCCCTTGTGTTATCTAGACCATTGGTTCTCATCCTTGTTGGAGAGACTGAACCCCATAGGTTTAATGTGTGCATTCACCCAACCCTTAGACATGAAGACACAGGGGAAACACGACCGTTGTCACAAAATACTAGTTTTATGTAAAATGAATTTTAAGATTTGAAAGTGTATGATTCTTGTTTAAGAAATATATCCTTGTATTTTTTATTTATAGTATTACAGTCGTCTTTCGATAGAGGCAGACAGACAGTGTGAAATTTGAGAAGGAGGGCGACTGGTAGGGCAGATAACCATGAAAACCATATTTTGTCACTACTGTTGTTTTTCCCCTGTGCTCTTCACATGTCTTTGGAAAAGCAAAATATGATTTTTTCAAAGTCAGAAACAAAGACCTGTATTTTGTTAGTCCTGACTTGGGCCAAACTCCCGTTACTGCCTCACCAAAGCCCTGGGGTTCAATCCCATGCACATTAAGAGCCATTGATCTCACTGTGTCCCCACACTGAGATGTGGGAGTTCCCACACTGGAAGTTGTAGAGCACATTTATAATCCTAGACAACTTAGGAAATGGCATTGACATGTCCATTGAAGTGGAGGGAGTTGATGTAGTCACTAGAACTGAGAGGAGAAATGTTGTGTATCACACGATACCACCTTCCACCATCTGATCAGTACACAGAACAAGCTACAGGCAAGGATATCCTGTGTGACAGGTCAGCAAGTCAGGCCTATGACAGCTGTACAAGGAGAAATTATATTGAGTAGAAAGGTCACCAATACTGCGGTCATTATTAAAACTACAGTATACGCCGGTTGTTTTAACGCTATATACTGTATTCTTAAAAATGGCGGCAGAGTAGGTGGGCATGGCTGGGGGGCAGCAGATGTTAGTCCACTACAGCTTTGACCACAGCATTAATCTTTGTCAGAAGAGAGACAGAGAGAGAACTAGAGACCTCCCCCCCCTCCCTTCCCCTCACCTCTCTCTCCCTCTCTCTCTCTCTGTCTTTCTCTGTCTCTCTCTCTCTCTCTCTCTCTCTCTCTCTCTCTCTCTCTCTCTCTCTCTGTCAGTATCCCCTACCCAGCGGTTAGGGCTCAGAATTCCTCACACAACTTTCTGTCCTCTTGTCAAGGAGTGGGTGGGGAGGGAGGTGTCATTGTTGTTGTTCTTCCTTTATATTTCAGCTGTACTTCTTGTCTGTTCAAAATATGTATTTTAAAAATCCTTATTCTTTCTCTAGTTTAAATATTCATTCAGATAGGAAAATTGTGTGTAAATTGAGAATGAAGTGGACCAGTTGTTGTCCTCATATGTACAGAAAAGGCTTGAGCTGTTGGGACTGGCCTGAAGAATTTCTACTGTAGAGAAACCTCTAGGACCCCTTGCTCTTTGCATGTCATTTATATCTTTTTGTGAATTTTTGTGCCAGTTCAGATTTACAAATGTTCAAAATTGTTAGTGTTCAGCATTAGATGGTCATCTGTTTCACTGATTCTATAAGTTAAACACACCTGAAAACTGTTCCCTTTGGGAGTTGGGACTGGAAGTTACAGGATCAAAAAGAAACTGCCAGTAAATTCATACAAATTCTGATGGCAACATAACTGTACATGAAATGAAAACACTGTTTTTTGGTGGTTTTTTTTTTTTTTTTTAAATGAAAAACCAAAATTTTGAATTCAGTGCCACAGATCGGCTGGTTTTCAGGTTTGGGCAGGCTGAATAAGGGAGATAACAATGAAATTATTTGCTTGTATTGCTGTGTTATCTTGATTGAGGCCCCTTGTTGAGTTCTTGCCCCTGTTTCTGTCCAGCCAGCGTTGTGGGAATTGTTTGTTATTATCTTTGCTTAGGGAACAATCAGTGCCTCTCTCTCTCTCACTTTCTCTCCCTCTCTCCTTCCCTCTGTCATGTCTGTCTGTATGTGTGTCTCTGTCTGACAACCTAACCTTGTGTGTGTCTATCTGTCTGTCTGATCATGCGACCATTTCCCTTCTGCAGTTTCTCGTTTGCTTACCTTGTGTTATTTACAGAGTAATCATTTCTCCACCTATTTCTCCCCCATCTCTTTTCAGTCATGTGTCTGTCTATCACTTTTCCTCCTTTCTATCCTCAACGCTTTTGAGTGTTTCAGTTGTCTGTCTGTCTCTGTCTTTTTCTTCCACCCTCTTTCTATCCCTCTGTTGAGTCAATGCATGTATTGTGTGTCATTCTCTCATTTATGCATCCACTCACTCATTCACTCACTCATTCTCTCTTTTCCATCTATAATAACCGAGTTCCTCTCATATGTGCAGACATTTATGTGAATACGTTCTATTTTGTACCATATTGCAATACAAGAGAGCAAGAATAATTTTTAAGAAAGAGAAAAAAAGAAATAAAAACTGTAAATCTTCAATCTGTTGGTGTCAGTTTGTCCTCATGGCTTTGTGAATGTCTGGGAGATCTCTGTGTGTGTGTGTGTGTGTGTATGTGTACACTGCATGAGTGTGTTTATATG
This sequence comes from Peronia peronii, assembly GCA_039654565.1. Lineage (NCBI taxonomy): Eukaryota > Metazoa > Mollusca > Gastropoda > Systellommatophora > Onchidiidae > Peronia > Peronia peronii. The sequence goes on from JBCEWB010210738.1 coordinate 40,385, forward strand.
AGTGTATGTGTTTCTGTATGTATATATATCTGTGAATGTGGACATTGTGTCTGTATATGTGTGTGTTTGTACTCAGAAACATCTACGAGCCAAACAGTTTTGTCCAGGAATTCTGCCCTCAACTGACAGAATGTTGCATATGCATATCTCAGTCAAATTATGTTTTTGTTTTATTCTAATTTCCGATGTCAGGACAGCGTCTTTTGGTCTTGCTCCTGTGTTGGTAGGCCTATCTTTAAACATAAACATTTTGTAAACTTTTGTTCACATGTGAATAGCGTACACGTAATTATTGACTGAGTGAAAGGTTGAAACCTTGGGGTTTTTTTTTTGCTGTCTTGTAAAATGTGATTGTCTCCTTATTCAAGATTTTATCAGAACAGGGCAGGATTGTGAGACAATGGTTTTTGTGTGGTTGGCAGGTTGACAGCGTGCACAGCACAGGTCGAAAAGGAAAAATTATTCTCTCCGGAGAAGATCCCAGTTATGGCCCTGTACCTGTGGGATCTTGAACTCTTGTAACCTGTGATGTGATCCTTTTGAAACCAATCACTTTCATTTTCGTGAAAAATTTACCTTAACAAAAAAAAAAAAAAACTGTAATCAATACGAGCATAAATAAGGAAACAACATAAATAAATAAATGAATAAATAATCAAGTTCAATCCTTCAACATTAATACCCAATAGATTATTATAGCTTGTAAAAGCAAGTTTGTTTAATAGCAAAACCACCACTACTGGGACACTTGACAGAAGTGAGGAAGAAACTGGACTTGACTTGAGCCAAATGTTGATATGGGGGGCCAAGTGTTTGATAAAACTTTGTCTCCTCCACTCTATCTTGGCCATCAGTGACGTGCAGTCTGAGAGCATTTCAGCAAATCTTCCCTCACTTCCCACCTTCCCTTCCCCCCCTCCCTGGGGAGGACTCAGATCCTGGAGTAATGATTGGTTTTGACATTGAACTAGAACCTGAGCTCAAGTTGTTGATGCCAAACAAATACATGTATGTGGATGCAGTGATTGGTTGAAGGAGAGGAGGCGGGAGGAAGGGAGGGGGGAGGAGGTGAATTTATTGAGGGTCTGATCAATTTATCATGTCTGTCGTTGATGGAAACTTCGTGAGACATACACACACGTATATGTAGAATGACTTTGAAAAGTTTCCTTCATACAGACATAATGTCACTATTAAACTGTCGGACCTGTAGAGGGCAAGAAACCAATGATTTGTAGCCCAGTGGCCAGTGCCAAGTTATTCACTAACCTCCAGGACTACCTGCAGACAGTGATGACTGACTTGGCTAGGTTGAGCAGACCTGTACATGTACATGTATGTAACAGTCACGTGTTATCATTTCCTGACTTCCAGCTCCTGCTCGGGTCACCTAATCTTGAGCTGATTCTGTACAAGGGATGAGGGTTCCCCGTGGCTCTGTGGTTTGGCGTCTGTTCCATAGTACCAAAAAAAAAAACGTCGTGATTGTTTGTTTGTTTGTGTTGGGGTTTAACGACACATCAGCACGATCAGGGCTATATTGTGTCAAACACGGTAAGATACGTTTACACGTCAAGAAGAAGAGAGGAAAGAGAGCGGGACAGAAGACAAGAGCAAGGAGAGAGAGAAGAGATGTCACTCCTGGAACGTCGACGATGGCATTCTATGGGAGACATCTCGCTGATGATGGGTTTCACCGCCTGCAGGTGGGATACACCTAGTTTATAACAACAACAACAACAATACACTCCACAGATCTTTAAAACGCCCGCAATAACAAATACATACAGTGTAATTATGATATATCGCCGCTTCAGTTCACAACTGGCGTCTGTCCACTTTTTTGTATTTTTGCGAACTCGTGACTTTGAACGTTTTACTTTACATGTAATAGAGAGGACCTGCAGTAACAGTCAATATAAGCATAAAGTGTCCCTTATGTAGTTACACTATAGCTACAGCCTCAACTTAAGCTCGGGAACGCAGTGTATGCTGAACATAATCGATGCACTTAACGCTGGTTTTCAACAAAGTGCAGATACACTACAGTACTTATGTATTGTGAACTGAGGTGACGATAATGAGTGACATATTAAAATATATATATATCGCCTTTATCCGAGAAGGCTAGACGCCGGGCTTTCGTGCCAAGAAGCCAGGGGACCGTTGAGTCATGATCCGTGTCCATTTTACCTATTTTTTTACAATACTTTCAGAAGACTTAGTACCATCTACTATCTCCTTTTGTAGAGACCCTCAGGCTTTGTATCTGATGGGAAAAAACGTGCTGTAATCAATTCTGCCTATGCCGGAAACAAGTTTAGAAACCTGTGCATGACGGGACAGGAACCTGTTAGTTTGTGATTAAAACGTCATTGTCAGTTGTCCATGTAGTAACAGCTCACAAATCCTTCATAGTTCAGGGCATTCGCCACAGGAGAACAGACTACCCCTAACTGCTGTCATTGACCGCATGAACGACTCCTGCCCTGCCTAAGTGATGTCGATACAACAGACCGTGGGTTGATGAGTCGGACGTGCAACATGAAATGGTCAGGGCGGGGCTGTTTCATCCTATCAGACCACGCAAATACCCGAGTCAGCTGACCCGCATTTTTTTTTTTTTAACTAGCAATAATAGAAGTAGTTTCTCTTAAATTTACATATAGGCCTATTTACTTCTGAGTTCTTCGTAATAGTGTGTCCTGTGTGTGTGTGTGTGTATGTGTGTGCGTGTGTGTGTGTGTGTGTGTGTGTGTGTGTTATATGTATATGATTATGTCTCATCACAGTGAAAAGACATTCATTTTCAAGTAATAAATCCTGTCCAGTTTATCTCCTCCCTGTTTTCAGGACACGTAATACAATTTATGTCATTTTTATCTTCTCTTACCTTATCTTACCTTGTGTTATTTCATCCCATCTGTCTTATACTATCTTATAAAAATGACCTTATTTTAACATTCACTCCAAACCCTGTGCAATACGTGCCTAGTGATGTCTTGGTCTTTGCTCACACAGATGTTAACAGCAAAGTTCGCAGGGCAGGCTGGGGGGGGGGGGGGGGGGGGGGGGGGGGGGGGGGGGGGGGGGGGGGGGGGGGGGGGGGGGGGGGGGGGGGGG